>MCJB01016758.1:115841-169434 GCA_002018475.1 Nicotiana obtusifolia
CCCCCCCCCCCGGATCATTCATGCTTGAATGAAAGTCGCATCTCCAGAAATGTCTACCTTTGGGATTTACCAAACATTTCGGAAGAGTTTCCTTTGTAAATAGGACTATCCAAAATCATGTTAGCTAACTAGAAATAGATATACGATCCTTACGAGGGATAACAATGCGTGCAACATATCAAAATGAAGGATAAACATTTAAGGCTCCTCCTGGCCGTAAAATAGCACCCCAACTATCTTAACTTACCTCTCTTTTCTCTTCTGGGGAATCTTAGGCACGAATCAAAGTCCTTTAGCTGGAAACATCAATCTTTTCTGAATAACACGAGTAAGATGACATATAGAATGAATACTTGAAGCTCGGAGCATGGAATTGAAATTAAGAACCTTCTTCTTGCTCGTGGAACAAGTGTGGATACTTTGATCTCATAGCTCCCTATTTTCCCATGTGGCTTCTTCACTCTTCCGATTCCTCCACAACACATTAATGGAGGCTATCCCGTTGGTTCTTAACTTTCTGACCTGACGATGAAGAACAGACACTGGAACTTCTTCATAGGAAATGTGTTCTGTAATTTCTATGTCTTCAGTAGGAACAATAAGGGAAGGATCTCCCACACACTTCTGCAACATAGATACGTGGAACACCAGATGAACTAATACTAGCTTTGGTGAACAATCTTGTGTGTAGGCCACTTGGCCAATTTTTTACAAGATTCGGTACATGTCGATATGCATCTGATTGAGTTTATGCTTCTTCCCGAATGGCATGATGCCTTTCTTAGGTGAAACCTTTAGGAACACCCACTCATCTACATCAAATGCTAAATTTCTATATCGTATATTTGAATAAAACTTCTGACGACTTTGAGCTATTTTTAATCACTCCTGTATCAATTTAACTTTCTCCATAACTTCATGAACTATGTTTGGCCCAAGTAACCCTGCTTCACCAATCATTTGATTGGAGATCTACACCTCCGCCCATAAAATGCCTCAAATGGGGCCACTCTAAAGCTAGAAGGATAGCTATTTTTATATGCTTACACAATAAGGGGCAAGTCATCATCTCAATTCCCTTTAAAACTAAGGCGTATGCCCTCAACATATCCTCGAGCGTCTGACTATTGCGCTCTAGATATATGCCAGATGTTCTTTTCGGTGCAAAAGATACAAAAAGGGTTTGAGTAGACCTCGGAATAACAGAAGGGTCTTAAAGATTTGAAGAAATATTTGGTGAAATCACCATTGCTCTCAAAACCCCGAAATGGACAATGACTTCTAGTCTATTTAGTAGTTTCACAAATTGCAGTAAGTGCATTGCTGGTCCACGAAGATAAAGGTACATAATCTCCTATTTTCTATGGAAGTAAAATAATTTTGGATACAAGAAATTGATATTCCCACCTAAAAAGTTGGCTCTAGCGCTAATAGTAGTTGCCTGAAAGCTGAGGCCTTATTTTCAATGCAACCCTATTTCTGTTATACTACAATCCCATTATGGAGCATCCTTCACAAATTGTAGCTCTTGAGACGATTTGCCAAGTGGACAGTTGAACTTTATGAGTATGACATTTCATACGTACCCCGTAGTGCCATCATGTCACAAGTCATAGCAGACTTTGTAGCTGACTTTAGTATGGGTATAATCTTAAGGCTAAAAAGGAAGAAATTATTACTTCTAGAACTGTCGGGAATCTGGACCCTTTTTACGGATGGATCGCCCAACATTACAAAGTCCAGTCTTTGGATAGTGCTTATTGCACCTTCCAAAGATAAAGTTAACCAATATATAAAATATCAATCTTGTACTGACCTGACCGATTGTTTTGAGCTCTAGAACCCCATTCCCTATTCGATTCTTTTCGTGGTCACTTTGATGCTTTATAACTTGTGGGGATGGATTCTTTGGTTTCTGAGGGGTTCAGGAGTGATTTGGAACACGTAGTTCCTAACAAGAAGATTAAGGTTTCAAGAGTTGACCAAATTTAATATTTTGGGTTAATAATCGCGTATCGGTGCCATAAGTATCTTAACTGCAAGGACATGTCAACTGCCATAATCTCGGTCCATGTAAGAGAACCGTCCATGTAAGAGAACCATAAATGTAGGCGTATGAATAAGAGGTAATCATGTATAATGCACATGGATAGAGAAATAACTATGCAGGATGTATGCATGTGTATATGAGATGATCTCTATGCATGATGTATGCATATGTTTAATGTATGACTAAAAATCCAACATGTAATCCATCATAAAAATAGCCATCATGTCCAATTAAAGAATCAAAAGCCTAGATATAATCTCTAATATTAATATGAAAGCTCAAGTAGTCATACTAATAATTAAAGCATATCACAAATATAGGGTGTACCAAAACAAAGCATAACAAAGTCCAAACTCTACCCCGAGCATGATATAACCCTCGTGCCCCCATATACGTTCGTCATCAAGCATATACATCACCTCCAAATACATAGCGTGTAGCATATAATTTCACTTTAGAAAAACATTCCCTCAAATCGAGGTGAAGCAAGATACTTACCTTGCCTTCAACCCCAAATCATGACTAATCCTTTGTTCTTGACCTCAAATTTCCCAAAACTTAGCCAATTATCATTCACGAAAGTCAAATGATGCTAAAGGAAGCAATCATAATCAATAAAGCTTCGATCTTTGAAGAAAACGCAAAAAGTCGACAAAAGTCAATCTAGACCCACATGGTGAAAACCCACAACAAGGACCAAATCTCGATGACCTATAACCCTACAAGTCCAAATATGTCATTAGTTCCAAAATCTGAGTCCAAATGACTGTAAAAAAAAATCCAAAATACACTCTCTCAAGTTGTAGACAAAAATCTCAAATTTCACTCTTTAATTCCATATTTCAGGTGTGAAAATCCATGGGTAATCAAGATATATAATCAAAACCAAATAAGAATTATTTACCCTAAATCTTGGGTGAAAATATCCTGAAATATCACATTCTCCCGAAGTCTAGGTCTAAAAAAAGTACTGAAAATAAGCTAAATCTCGAAATCTGGACATTAAATACCTTGTCAGCATTTTGCTCTACGCGATCGCAACCATCACCCTTGTCGATCGCAAAGCATAAGTCCCTTGCTAGAAATCCTCAATCTCGATCATGACTCAGCCCATCTGATCACAAAGCACTCTTTTCCTTCTCCACAAACCTTCAAGGCAGTGACGACTGAATCACACGCGATTGTAAAGCATTGCTTGCCCCTCCTAAGCGATCACAGGGCCTTCCACGCTATCGCGGGGTACAAATTATTGGACTCCCTATTCCTCTATGCGATCGTGAGACATAGCTCCACGATTGCGATGCACTAGTCTGCATCAGAAAACCAACAATCCAAACTCAATCCGAAATGCTCTAAAACTACCTCGAAACTCACCCGAGCCCCCCAGACCCCGTCCAATCATCCTGACAAGTCTGTATACCCTCCAAGAACTTTTCCAACATCTCAAAAGAAAAATAACAACTCAACCAAGAATCAAAGATCAATCCAAATTATGAAACTCTATTAAGTTCATAAATTTCAACTTTCGACTAAAAGTGCCGAATCAACCCGGGCCACCCTAGACCCGAACCGAATACACGTACAAGTCCAAAATCACCATACAAAACTGTAGGAACCATAAAATCATGAACATGAGCTCGCTTATCCATAATGTTGACTAGGTAAATTCTTCTTAACTTAAAGATTCTAGTTGCCAAGCAAGTGTTCCATATCATACCCGAACCTCTCGGAGCTCGAACCAACCATACATGCAAGTTAAAAATTATCATATGAACCTACTCGAGGTCTCAATCAGAGAATGGGATGCAATAACTCAAAAAAGACTAGTTGAGTGGTTACATTCTCCCTCACTTAAACACATCTTCATCCTCGAACGCGCCAAAAGTCATTCCTAAGTCGTCAAATAATTGTATAAACTTATCATACACATTAAATTGGGTGATTTCATGTCACCTCCATCCATATATATCCATCAACACATCTTGACTGAAGATTTCTCCTTCAACCTTAGCTTAGCCATTAAGCCCAACTTCAATGCCCGGAACTTCCTCCAAGATTCCATTCTTGTATATATTTAATGTATCAATCCCAAAAAACTATATCATGTCATAAATTTACTTTCAAGATGTAACAACATGATATATCTCATAATTCATGTACCCATGGCAATATCTTCTGACTGCAATGACTTCTCATTGCTAAACTCGGTACTAGTAAAATATGCCATCTCAAATAGATCCTTATTCTAAGCCTCACAACATTGCTAATGATGAAAGAAACTTATAGAAACTCATAACTACCCATAATATCAACAAGTCATGGATTTCTCTCGACTAGTAAGAACCATTGCATATTCCAGGCTGCCTAAAAGCATTTTTCTTCCAAATATTTCTTATCCAAGTCCGATAGTGCTAATTACATGTTCATTAACTTCATCTCATATGGTATAAGCTGCCCGATCAACAAGTCACACCAAACACCACATAGAACCTCAACCGTTATTGTTTGTGCACCATACAATAAATAACCCAAGTATGACAAATCTTGAAAAGCAATTTATCACCCAATGACTCCTCATGTATGTGGTGTTATTTCTCAACAAGTCTATTAGTATCTATAGAAATCACTCCATCTATCATTTATGCAACAATTAAGCAAACTCAATCCAACTCAACCCATGCACCCAAACTGCCGGTCATAACTGCCAAAATCATATGGTGAGATATCACTATATCAAATCCGATGGTAGGAAGTATCCAACATAACTACATCCCTTCTGGAGTACACATCCATATGATACTATACGTCGAATTAGCAAATCTAACCTGCCGTAGAATGCACATCCTCAACAGTCCTACCGGTAGACACCCAAACGAATTTCACTTTCTTTTGAAGTAGATAATAAGCTTTCCATAAGCTAATAAGTACCCATTATAACTTCCACTCATGGACACACAAGTAATTCCAACCCACCGGTCTCAACTGCAAATATAAACATGCAACCCATAATCAACAAATATTTCAAGAAACTACATCTCAAATCCTTTTTTCCTTTATGTTTCTCCATCCGCGCCAATCACTCCTGATCTGCTATAGCCTCATGGAACCCAATGTATCGGATATTACAAATCTTTGAGTCTCTAAAGTCCTTACTTAACGTATTCATCATTGCAACACACAAAAACAATGCCAACACCTTCTAAACCATACTCCTCATCCCAAGATCTCCATCCGCGCCAATCACTCCTGATCTTCTAAACCATATATCACTACTCTTATGCAGATCACAACATATCAAATACTATGAACCACGACCTTCATCAAGCACAAATCTTCTCAAGTCACCTACCAAAGTCACGCACAACTAGTTATCTGACTATTAACACTCTTCTACTGTCTGCAACAAAATAGATAGTCCGACCTCTAGAAATCTAACCTCTATACCTCAAAAGTGCAAGAATCCTTATCATAGTCACCTCTGTATGACTACTCAGATACCACTATGAAGTCACACATGCAAGCATCTAGAAATGTGCAATTCCATAAATCCTTCCACGTGAGGCAACTAAAATCGAAACCTAAGTGATTGATCACAATACAATTGCCGTAGCATTTAGTCAAATTGTCTATAGACCCCATCAACAAGCATCATACAGAACACATTCCTTTCTAGGTGATACTGCAATCAGTACTATTATACTTCTTAAGAACCTGGAATCATCTGTGCTATCTCTGATCGCAATCCTTCTGCCTGAAGATGAACCACGACCATTGCAAAGCAATCCAAACCTCACACGACTCACCACATCCATCATGATGCGATATCGAAGTATAAGAATCCCATTATTAACTCCACAAGTAGGATAGTCCTCAAGCTCTTGGAAACCTATATACACAATAATCAAATTATTAGAACTGAGTCTCTCCAAGTCAACCAAACTATCCAAACTGCCAAACCCAAAAGTCATACCACAAAAGTACCTGTAATACCCTATCATACCAAAGAAACTAATCATTTCTATTATCATGCTAGTCCAAGCCACTGCTATACTAACCTAATTCTTCAGATTACTCTTCACCTGCTTTCAAGACATCACTTTTCTCATCCAAGACTTTGTATTATTCAACCAAAACTTGCAGTAAGTGATTCTAACATGGATACACATCATCCGAATATCCGTAAGCCACTTCATTCCCCTTCATGCACCCAAAAGTACCTTAAACTGAAATATAGTCTCTAAATAATATTCCAATAAATCTGAAATTGTTCCTTTCATATCTCCAATGCTACAATTTACAATAAAAAATGCTAAGAAGTACTACAAGTCCCTGAAATAATCCAATACCAATCTCAAATTCTTAACCAAACAAAGTATCCGGTAAACCCTTAAGTATCACATCTTGGAACTTAAAACCACTAGAACCAGCTTCGAGAGTCACCCACTCTGCTCTGCCAAATGACTTGTGATCTATTAGCACATAATTTATCTGAAAAAAGAAATCTCGTCCTTCGGCAATAAGTGAGTCCTTTTTACTTGCACACTGTCACTGTCACGACCCCAAAATCCCACCTTAGGAATCGTGATGGCATTAGTCTCTAAGACTAGGAAAGCCTAGCACACATTGAGAATTTAGCAGAATTAATAATTAATCTAATAATTTAAACTAATAAATAACATGATAAAGCCAAAACAAAATAACAGTCATACAATCCCAAAACCGGTGATACAGAGTCATAAGCTCTACTGGAATACACTATGAATCTCTAATATAATACTATTTGGAAACAAAAAAAACAATAGCATGAGATCACTAGAAGATGAATCCGAGGCCTGCGAGCATCAAGCAGGTATACCTTGAATTCTCCGCGATATCTAAATCAACTCACTAGCGTTTGGCACGAGCATAAGTATCTGGATCTGCACAAAAATGTGCAGCAGCATAGCATGAGTACACCACAATGGTACCCAGTAAGTATCAAGCCTAAACTTGATGGAGTAGTGACGAGGTCAGGTCAAGACACCTACTAGACATAGAAACTTGAACTGAATATTAAGATCATCAAATAAGTGGAAGTAAAAGAAATAGAGGACAAACAAACACCATGATAATATAAGGTTAACAACGGAAGTAAAACAATAAACGACAATGATGAGTGAACATATGATAGGAATAACAAATGGCGTTCAACCGAGATAACTTGGTCGAGCAAGCCTATACAATACCTTCTACCCGAACTCACCCCTGAATAAAGAGAAGATCTATTTCACTAATTAGACCATAGGAAGATCATGTGAACAACACAAATTCATTAACATAAGTTACATAATTTATACGTCTCCAAAATATTACATTGCACATTCATAGTTTAGAAGTGGAACATGTGATACAAATACAACATTCTAGTTTGACTTTCCTAACACCAATATACAACCCACAGCATGTCTTCGGAGCCTCTAATAGATACAAAAGAGTACTATGATAGTCCCGGCAAAAAGGCCCCAGCAATACCTCAAAACATAATACACAAGGAACAAAAGATACACCACCCCAAAATGAAGTGGGGCTCACCAACTCAGCTAGGAAAAGGGTGTACCGCTATTACTGATCAATGCCGCCTAGTGTGGAACCACCTGCATCCATTAAAGATGCAGCGCCCACGTTAGTACATATGGAACAGTACTAGTATGAATAACTAAACACCCTCTCAATAGAACAAGTGAAAAACAAGGAAGAACTATCATAGAATCTATGGGAGCCTCAAACAATACCAAGACATCAAGCAGCAAGATAAGATTTCAAGTAAGTTTCCGTATTTTAGGTTGGGAGATCTTTAGTACCGATATGCCACCGTGTCTTTAGCACGGAGTCCAATCACGGTCCAATCAGCTAGGCTGTCTCAGCCAAAGATATCCAATTAAAATCACAATGACTATCTCAATAACAATCGCAAGCATAATTACCACCATTTGTGCGGCATGGTGTCCGATCTCGACCCGATCGGTTAGGCCGTCTCACCACATTGCCATGTGGATCGACATCACCCTTCCCTAGCAATCATCTCATCACATTTAAGGGGTATAATCTGATCACATCAATCTCATCCCAAATAAGGAAAATAATCACAATCCACTCCTACACCCACATGTCTAGTTTCGGGGTTAGGTTCTTTCAACCTACCCTTCCTCGGTGACTAACGATGATTGTATGAGGTCGAACTCGGGCCTGCCCATATATAGTCAAATTGGGCTCGATTCTATACGGTTAGTATCCAGCATGATTACGGCTCGATAAATTGGGGTGGAGACCAAACGACGTTGAGTCAGAGTACGAAGCCAGGATGATTGAAATGACTCTATCGAGCTCGATTCCAGGAAACGTTCTAGGGCAGGTCATCAACTTTGAGTGACGAAAGGACCAGAAAATCTGTGATGCGTGAGTATCACGGTGGGAATCTCGGCTTCAATCAATAAGACCGTTGAACTAGCAAATCAAGGAATATTTTGCTTTGTAAAGATTCTTACCTTGTATAAAAGATTATCCCCCAACTATATAAAGGGGCAATGTAATTGTCCAAAGGGCATCTGACAAAAATCATCAATACAAAGAAAAAAAAACAGCTTTTAATATTTTTATACATTACTTTATTCATCTGGTTCTGTTCACATTGAAAGAATCACTCAAGGCCAGGATTATCCAAGGCTTGTGGTTTGCATCTCTTCTCCATTTATTTATTGACTTTAATTTCCGTTATATTATTCGTTACTTGTATCAAATTGAATCACATATCCTTAAAACCACATATAAATTCAATTATTATCCGAAATTTAGGGTAAACAGTTTGGTACCCACCGTGGGGCTAAGGATAATAGTGAGTGTTTGATATAATTTTTTGCCATGCAATTTGTTTCATACTTGCTCTTCGAAGTATCTATGATTTCAGGTTGCAATACGGCTATGTCGCATTCTTAATCTATACCTTTGTACGTCGATAATGAATTCGATCATCAAGGAGAAAACAACAACACAGCAATCGGTGGTGAAGTTTCGATCGACGCAAATTCACAGGTGGCGGTCGATGCAGATCAAACTACTGGCTCGTCAAATAGCGTTCGTAGGGAACCTCGATCAACGACACAGAGTCCCCAAACGACGGGATCAGCCTCAGAATGATCTTTGATATGTTGCAAGCCCAGCAGGCAGCCATTGCTCTATTACAAAATCGAAGCCAAATATCGAACAAAGCTGAGCTTGGCCCTTCTCATGGAATTGTTCCTAGGAATGAACCAGTTACGGGAGAGCCGAATGAAGGTGAAGTGGGGGCAAACTCCGGGATTATGAGGATGCTCGAGGAATTAAGCAGACGAGTTGAATCCAGAGAGAAAAAAATCGAGGCAAATGACAAAAAGGTGGAAACGTACAACTCCAGGGTGGATCAAATCCCAGGAGCACCCCCGATATTAAAGGGCCTGGATTCCAAAAAAATTGTACAAAAACCTTTCCCATCGAGCGCCGCTCCAAAATCATACCCAAGAAATTCCGCATGCTGGAAATCCCCAAGTACAATGGAACGATCGATCCAAACGAGCATGTGACCGCATACACATGCGCTATAAAAGGGAATGACTTGGAAGAGACGAGATTGAATCCATTCTTTTGAAAAAGTTTGGGGAAACCTGTAGAAGGGAGCCATGACATGGTATCATAACTTACCCCCTAATTCCATTGAATCCTTCGCTATGCTTGCATATTCTTTTGTAAAAGCACATGAAGGCGCCATCATAGTTGAAACGCGAAAGTCGGACCTATTCAATGTCAGACAAAAGGATAACGAGATGCTCGGAGAATTCGTATCTCGTTTTCAGATGGAACGGATGGACCTACCACCGGTCATTGACGATTGGGCTGTTCAGGCCTTCACCCAGGGGCTCAACGTTCAAAGCTCGACGGCTTCACAACAACTCAAGGAAAACTTGATAGAATATCCTGCCGTCACATGGGCCGATGTACATAACCGATACCAATCGAAAATCAGAGTCAAAGATGATTAGCTTGGAGCCCCTTCAGGATCCATTTATCCCGTCAGAACTCATGATAGAGTTTGAAGGGAGATTTATCGTGAACCAAGACTGAATAGAAAACGGCTCGGCCATACCATGGGGATAGAAAAATCACTACAGCAAGGCAAAACTCTCCAAGACACGAATGGAGAAATGATCGAGGTCAGAATAACTGAGGGCCCATAATTAAAGGCAACTTCGAGAGAACCACCGGTCATCAAGAGGCACCACGGTTATCAGAGTACAATTTCAATGTTGATGCGGCTACTCTTGTATCAGCTACGGTCGCATCAAAGACACTAAGTGGCCTCTACCGTTGCAATCGGATCCAGCCCAAAGGGATCCTAATCTGATATGCAAATTTCACGTACTCACGGACATAGAACAGAAGATTGCCGACAATTGAGAGAGGAGGTAGCAAGGTTGCTCGAAAACGAACATCTTCGAGAATTCTTGAGCGACCGAGTGAAGAATCATTTCGGAAATAGAAATAAAAAGGCAATCCAGGAAGAGCCACAACACACGATCAACATGATTATAGGCGGAGTAGATACCCCTCAAGGTCCGTTGCTGAAACGCACCAAGATATCCATCACCAGGGAAAAGCGCACTCGAGATTACGTGACGGAGGGGATCTTACATTTTAGAGAGGAATATGCGGAAGGGATTATGCAACCCCACAATGACGCACTAGTAATATCTGTGCTTATAGATAGAATTAGAGTAAAACGCTTATTGATCGACCCAGACAGTTCGGCCAATATAATCCGATCATGGGTCGTAGAACAACTCGGCCTGACAGATCGATTTGTTCCTACAGTCCGAGTACTCAATGGGTTCAATATGGCATGTAAAACCACCAAGGGCAAAATAACGTTATCGATAAACACTGCTGGAACCATTCGAGAACGATGTTCTGCGTAATTGGAGGGGACATGAGGTACAATGCACTATTCGGCAGACCAAGGATCCACGACATGAGAGCCGTGCCTTCGACGCTGCACCAAGTGTTGAAATTCCCATCACCCCATGGAATTATAACGGTTTACGGGGAACAACCGGCTGCGAAAGAGATGTTCACGGTGGAAATAACACCAGCACCAACAGTTCCTTCGCAAAGGGTCGAGAACAATATAAAATAGCAATCACAGACATCATCTTCGACAAACGTAGATAAACAAACATATGTCGAGGATGAAGATTACAGAATCCCCAAATATTTCATCAGCCCCTATGCGTCCGATGCCACCAAATCGACGGTTGAGGAATTCGAGCAAGTCACACTCCGAGAAGACTTTCCCGAGTGAAAGGTATATCTGTGCTCGGGCCTAAGCTCCGAGCTCAGGACAAAATTTATCCAATTCCTTATAACTAACGAAGATTGCTTCGCTTGGTCCCATCGTGATATAATAGGTATACCGCCAGAGATAACTACTCACAAGCTGAGCCTAGATCAGAAGTTCCGACCGGTCAAGCAAAAAGGGAGGCCTCAGTCCGATATCAAACACGCATTCATCAAGGATGAGGTAACTAAACTTCTAAAAATAGGGTCCATTCGGGAGGTCAAATACCCGGGAACGTAGTAGTAGTCCCTAAAAAAGGGAATAAACTAAGAATGTGTGTAGATTATAAGGATTTAAATAAGGCATGTCCAAAAGACTCTTCCCCTTTACCCAACATTGATCTCAAGATCGATGCTACCGCTGGCCATGAGACCTTTAGTTTTCTCGATGCTTACTCTGGCTATAACCAAATACGAATGGACCCGGCTGATCAAGAAAAAACATCCTTCATCACTAAATATGGAACATACTGTTACAACGTGGTGCCATTTGGGTTAAAAAATGCAGGAGCCACTTACCAACGCCTAGTAAACCGAATGTTCGAAAAACAACTAGGAAAAATAATGGAATTTTATATTGATGATATGTTAGTTAAGTCCCTGTGAGCAGAGGACCATTTGAACTATTTGCAGGAAACATTCGATGTGTTGAAGCAATACAACATGAAGTTGAACCCGGAAAAATGCGCGTTTGGTGCGGGCTCGGGCAAGTTCCTCGGTTTCATGGTCTCGAATCATGGAATCGAGGTCAACCCCGAAAAGATCAAGGCAATCGAGGATATCACAGTCGTAGATAATGTGAAGGCTGTAAAAAAGCTCACAGGCCGTATAGCCGCTTTGGGATTATTTATTTCAAGATCATCCGATAAAAGCCATCGATTTTTCAATCTGTTGAAAAAGAAGAACAACTTCTCATGGACACCGGAATGCCAACATGCTTTAGAAGAGCTCAAAAGGTATCTGTCTAGCCCGCCCTTGCTACATACACCGAAGATAGGTGAACAGCTGTACCTTTACCTTGCAGTCTCGGAGGTAGTGGTAAGTGGAGTTCTAGTTTGAGAAGAGCAAGGTACGCAATTTCCAATTTATTATGTTAGCAGAACCTTAGGCGAGGCCGAGACTAGGTACCCTCACTTGGAAAAATAGGCACTCGCTTTGTTGAGCGCCTCCAGAAAGCTGAAGCCTTATTTCTAGTGTCATTCCATATGCGTTGTAACGACTTACCCGTTAAGAAACATAATGCATAAACCCAAGTTCTCCGGCCGATTGGCCAAATGGGCTATCGAAGTAAGCGGGTACGATATTGAATATCGACCCCGAACCGCTATCAAATCTCAAGTGTTGGCAGATTTCGTTGCTGATTTTACACCATCCCTAATACTCGGGGTCGAAAGAGAGCTACTAGCCGGATCGAGGACTCCTTCGGGAGTATGGACCCTGTTCAGAGATGGTGCCTCGAACGCGAAGGGATCGG
Organism: Nicotiana obtusifolia; assembly: GCA_002018475.1. Classification (NCBI taxonomy): domain Eukaryota; kingdom Viridiplantae; phylum Streptophyta; class Magnoliopsida; order Solanales; family Solanaceae; genus Nicotiana; species Nicotiana obtusifolia. Next base: position 128,768 of record MCJB01016758.1, read on the forward strand.
GGCTTGGCATCGTGCTAAAGCCTCCAACCGGTAACACAATTCGACAATCTATCAACACTGTAAAGTTAACTAACAATGAGGCAAAGTATGAGGCCATGATTGCAGGTTTAGAACTAGCCAAAAGCCTGGGAGCGGAAATAATCGAAGCTAAGTGCGACTCCCTTTTTGTGGTGAATCAAGTCAACAGAACATTTGAGGTCAGAGAAGGACGGATGCAAAGTTATTTAGACAAACTACAAGTCACACTACATAGGTTCAAAGAATGGACCTTACAACACATACCTCGAGAGCAAAACAGCGAAGCCGATGCCCTCGCTAGTTTGGGATCATTGGTCGAAGATGATGAGATCGAATCCGAAAAGTTCGTACAGCTCATGAGGTCGGTAGTGGAAGAAGGCCACGCGGAAATCAATACGATGAGTCTAACCTAGGATTGGAGAAACAAATACATAGATATCTCAGCTCCGGAAAACTCCCCTCATATCCAAAAGAATCAAGAACCTTGCGTACAAAGGCGGCTCGATTCTGCTTGTCCGATGATGGAACTTTATTTAGAAGAACGTTCGACGGCCCCCTCGCGATATGTCTAGGACCGGGTGACAATGAATACATTTTAAGGGAAATCCACGAAGGCACTTGTAGGAACCACTCCGGTGCCGAACCCCTAATCCGAAAAATAATCAGAGCCTGTTATTATTGGGTCGACATGGAAAAGGACGCGAAGGAGTTCGTTCGAAAATGTAACGAATGTCAAAGGCATGCCCCGATGATCCATCGGGCCGGAGAGACGTTGCACTCAGTCTTATCACCATGGCCGTTCAAGAAGTGGGGAATGGACATCGTTGGCCCTCTTCCCTACATACCAGGTAAGGCTCAATTCGTTCTTTTTATGACTGATTATTTCTCTAAATGGGTGGAAGCGCAGGAATATGAGAAGGTTAGGGAAAAAGAAGTAATCGAGTTCCTTTGGGATCACATCATATGTCGGTTTGGAATGCCATCAGAGATCGTGTGTGATAACGGGAAACAGTTCGTCGGCAGCAAAGTGACAAAATTCCTCGAAGATAACAAGATCAAAAGAATCCTATCGACGCCCTACCACCCCAGCGGGAACGGACAAGCCGAATCTACCAACAAAACAATACTTCGAAATATCAAAAAGAGGTTAACCGATGCGAAGGGGAAATGGAAAGAAATATTGCCCGAAGTCCTGTGGGCATATCGCACGACCAAGAAATCGAGCACAGGAGCCACTCCTTTTTCCTTGGTTTACGGTGCCGAAGCTTTGATACCGGTCGAAGTCGGTGAACCAAGTGTCAGATTCCTCTATGCGACCAAAGAATCAAACCACGAGGCTATGAATACGAATTTGGAACTATTGGATGAAAGAAGGGAAGCTGCCCTCGTTCGATTGGCCGCTCAAAAACAAAAGATCGAAAGATACTACAATAGGAGAACCATTTTCGACACTTCAACATCGGAGATTTAGTACTTAGGAAGGTCACACCCAATACACAAAATCCGAATGAAGGGAAATTGGGACCGAACTAGGAAGGACCTTACTCTGTCATAAAAATCACCAGAAAAGGATCCTACAAGCTTGGAACAATGGATGGCAAACAACTACCAAACAACTGGAACATAAGTCACTCGAAACGGTACTACTGCTAAGGTACGATCCTTCATTCCTTATTAATATTTGTTTTTATTCTACATCGGCAAACTAACATTCGCAGGTACCAAATAAAGTTGCCTTGAATCGGGGAGTACGACATATTAGGACTGAAAGCACGCGTTGCACTCTTTTTCCCTTGAACCGGTTTTGTCCCAAACTGGATTTTACGGCAAGGTTTTTAATGAGGCAACCATTAAATCGTGCTAACTTATATTTGAAGGCCGATAAAAATTCGGTGACAACAATATTCGATGTTAATCATCAATCGACCTCAAATATTGGAGGGCTGCTTGACTACTTTAGCTTGGGAAAACATCTCTAGAATCAAAGATCATTAGGATTCAATGTAAGGGTCAAACGGTCAAAGGAACCGTGCCTAGATAGATTGATCGAACCCCAACTTAAATTGTACAAGCACATGAACGAGAATAAAGATCTCTTATATATAAATATCTTATCTCCGATCAGATAAGCCTAAGGGCCACTTTAATTTTTGTTCAAATAAACACTGTTTCACTTGGGGACTCACCGAAAGGCAAACTTACTCGAGGGGGAATAAGACCTACTAAGGCAAACCCCGATCCTTAATAGGCTACGGCCATTCCAAGTTAATAAAACTCGAGGGGAAATAAGACCTACTAAGGCAAGCCCCAATCCTTAATAGGCTACGGCCATTCTGAGTTAATAAAACTCGAGGTGAAATAAGACCTACTAAGGCAAACCCTGATCCTTAATAGGCTACGGCCATTCCGAGTTCATAAAACTCGAGGGGAAATAAGACCTACTAAGGTAAACCCCGATCCTTAATAGGCTACGACCATTCCGAGTTAATAAAACTCGAGGGGAAGTAAGACCTACTGAGGCAAACCCCGATCCTTAAAAGGCTAAGGCCATTGCGAGTAAACAAAACTCGAAGGGAAGCAATGCCTACTAAGGCTAACCTCGGACCTTAAAAACCTGAAGTCATTCCGAGTTAATGAAATTCGAAGGGGAATAAGGCCTGCTAAGGGAAACCCCATAACCTTAAAGGCGAAGGACATCCGAGTTAAATGAACTCGATGGGGAACCTACTAAGGCAAATCCGAAGTTTCAATGGCTAAGGTCGAATCGAGCCAATAGAATTCAAGGGGACGTTTTGACTTCCGTGCCACACGCGTCATAAATATGTCGTCACTCATCATAACCAAAAAGTTGCGCTCATATCGTTTCTCGTCATTACTCTCCGAAAAACGAGGGGACTATCTATATGAGGTCGAACTCGGGCCCGCCCATATATAGTCAAATTGGGCTCGATTCTATACAGTTAGTATCCATCAGGATTATGGCTCGATAAATCGGGATGGAGACCAAACGACGTTGAGTCAAAGTACGAAGCCAGGATGACCGAAATGAGTCTATCGAGCTCGATTCCAGGAAACGTTCTAGGGCAGGTCATCAAATTTGAATGACGAAAGGACCGGAAAATCTGTGATGGGTGAGTATCACGGCGGGAATCTCGGCTTCAATCAATAAGACCGTTGAACTAGCAAATCAAGGGATATTTTACTTTGTAAATAGATTCTTACCTCGTATAAAAGATTATCCCCCAACTATATATATGGGAAATGTAATTGTCCAAAGGGCTTCTGATGAAAATCATCAATACAAAGAAAAGAAAATAGCTTTTATTATTTTTATACATTACTCTATTCATCTGGTTCCGTTCACATTGAAAGAATCAATCAAGGCCAGGATTATCCAAGGCTTGTGGTTAACATATCTTCTCCATTTATTTATTGACTTTAATTTCCGTTATATTATTTGTTACTTGTATCAAATTGAATCACATATCCTTAAATCCACATATAAATTCAATTGCTATCTGAAATTTAGGGTAAACAATGATCCGAAATGTTTATTATATAAAGGACTTTTGGCTCATTTCATAGTATTTTACTCATCTTTTTATTTTATTAGCACTAGTGGCCACAAATTTAATATCATTCTTGGCACGTCGGTCATATTTCATATTTCATGTTCACTCCTTTCACTTTCAAACATCATAATGGAATATCAACAACAAAGCATCTCTAACCATGACATTTAGTACACATATGAATAAATAAGTCTTAGGAACATTGAGCTTTCTACCACTTAGCATAATATCTAGCAATTGAGACATAATTGAATTCATAATATTTCGACACATGATCTCATTTGAATACAATATCGAAGGATAACACAATATGATAAGAGCATTCGAAATTTTTTTTGAACAAACATCTTTCGATATAGAGTTTATTTAGAATAATCAAATGTATAGGGAACAACTCGGAACATGAGACATAAGAGCTTGAGCCAATCATAATCACAACTTACGAGGACATCATGAGCTTCGATTCTACAAGAGGAGTTTAACCAACATACCTCGCTTTGAGATTCCTTAAATATTAGAATAATTCGAAAATCCTAGCAACCTTAATCTATTTAGAAACATAACAAAATTGAACCATAATTACGAAGATACCCGGTGGTTCAGCTCATTTGAGCATTTTATCAAACACTAGGTGCGCATTATTGTTTCAAGATCCTCCTATGGTGGACTCCTTCATCCCACAACTCAATATCTACGCTTTGAGCTCAACAACCTTTCCACAACTTTGTTGGTACATGCATGCATAGATAACACCGCCCCCATACCTAAGAATCACACTCCCCATTACCCATATTCTACCCCAAACTCGAAATTGAAGACAAGGGTATGGAACCTTACCTCTTTGACTAAGACCTTGTGAGTTTTTCTTGTGAATTCTCTAAGTCTTGAGCAAGGGTTGATGGACCAAGCACTTGGGCTCCCTACTCTCTCTCTAAAACACTCCCCTCTCTCTAAAATGACAAAATTCCTCTTCAAAAATGGTCCTTAAGTCTATTTATTAAAACAGGGTCAGGTTATAAAAATAGAAAAATTGACCCTCCCAACTCAGCTCTACGGTTGAGAGTGGACCATAGAATAGATATCGGCCCACAAAATGGGCAGCGAAAGTGTTGCCAAAAATTGGACTGCTCCGGATTAGTCTGTGGTCAGGTCTGCGCTCGTAGACCAGTTCTGCGGTCGCGAAATGGACCGCAGAATCATCCTCCGAATTTCTTTATGCCAACTCTACGACGGAAGTGCGGCCCACGAAACGATTTTGCGGTCGCATAGTTGACCGCAAAACGACCTCCAAAATTGGCCCTTTTTTTGCTTCAATCCACGGCGGATCTGTGATCCGTGGAGTAGTTCTGCGGTCGCATAATGGATCGCAGAAACGCCCTATTTTGCAATAGTTTTTCTTCAACTCCCCAAAAAACTGTTCAACCCAAAAAGTTCGTACCGCGGCGAGCTTTACAATCCTCAATCACGTTACTCTACCTCGGCGCCGCGAATAAGGGTCAAAATCCGCCATTTGCATCCAATGTGGCTCAACTATTACTTTATACATTAGCAGTTCTATGTTTCGACTAAGTCCCTAAATTTCCAAAAATTTTGCCAGAGTCTCCCTTATATATGAGCCTCTCCACCTGTCAGAGAATCCCAAAAACCAATCCTAACAACATACACAAAATCCAGCGACGCAACATAACATGAAAAGAACACCAATTATGGCCTCATAAGCAATATATTACCAAAAAGGAACACCCTTAACATCAACTGTACATGTGAAACATAATTCATAGAAGGTAAACTCTTAACATTTTCATATAACACAACTTCATAAATACATAGTTATTCAAGCAAATGAGGGTACTTCTTCTTTATTTCTTCCTCGGCCTCTCAGGTGGCCTCTTCAACCGGTTGGTTTCGCCATAAAACTTTCACGGAGGCAATTTCTTTATTTCTCAGCTTAAGGACTTGCCTATCAAGAATCGCAACTGGAATTTCTTCATAAGTCAATTCGTCATTAACCCCAATAGTCTTAACTTGAAAAATAAGCGATAGGTCCCCAACCACCTTCTTCAACATGGATACATGAAACACCGAGTGTACTAAAGACATCTCTGGAGGTAGTTCAAGCTTTTATGCCACCCGTCCAATCCTCTGAATGATTCTGTGCTGTCCGACATACCTTGAACTCAACTTCCCTTTCTTACCAAACCGCATTATACCCCTCATGGGGGGAACCTTCAAGAATACCAATCATCCTCTTTGAACTCCAAATCCTTACGACGGACATCCGAATAGGATTTCTGACGGCTCTGAGCAATTGTCAACCATTCCGAAATGATATTATCCTTCTCCATAGCCTGATGTACGAGGTCTGGCCTATCAACTTTGCTTTCCTAATCTCGAACCACCCAATGGGAGATCTATATCTCCTACCATATAAAGCCTCGAACGGTGTCATCTGAATGCTAGTATGATAACTGTTGTTGTAGGCAAATTTTATGAGAGGAAAATGATCATCCCAGCTACCCATAAAATCAAGAACACAAGCGTGCAACATATACTCAAACGTCTGAATAGTCTGCGCAACCTTCCCGTCGGTCTGTGGATGGAAGGCTGTACTAAGATTTACCTGAATACCCAAACCTTGCTGAAATTTCCTCTAAACGTTAGATATGAACTGTGCCCCTCGATCTCAGATGATAGAAACTGGAGTGTCATGCAACCTGACTATTTCCTTGATATACAATTGAGCATACTGTTCCGCTATGTCGGTAGCCTTAACAGGTAAGAAGTGAGCTGATTTCGTGACTCGATCCACAATCACCCAAATCGAGTCAAATTTGCAAGGCGTGCAGGGTAGTCCTACCACAAAGTCCATGTTGATCATATCCCATTTCCACACTAGAATCTTGATGTTTAGTGCCAACCCACCGGGCCGTTAGTGTTCGGCCTTCACTTGCTGAAAATTTGGACCTCTTTCGACAAAGTCTGCGACATTCCTCTTCATATCATTCCACTAGTAGACTTCCTTAAGATCATGGTACATATTTGTAGAGCCCCGGTGCACGGAATACCTAGAATTATGAGCCTCAGTCATGATTCTTTCCCAGAGACCATATACATTCAGAACACATTGGTACCTTAGCGTACCATCATCCATACCAAGAGAAAAAGCCATAGTCTTATGCTGATGAATCCCCTACTTCAATTGCACCAACAATGGATCGTCATATTGCTTCTCCTTGACTTTCACAATAAGCGACGATTCAGCCCTATTTTGCACAAATACCCTTTTTTCACTAGAGTCTGCAAGACGGACTCCCAAACTAGCTAACCGAAGAACCTCCTTGCCAACGACCTTTTATGTGCCTCCAAGTGAGCCAAACTACCAATAGATTTCCGGCTAAGAGCATCCACCACAACATTTGCCTTCCCCGGATGATATAGGATATCGATGTCGTAGTCCTTGAGCAACTTAAGCCATCTTCTTTTCCTCAGATTCAATTCCTTCTGTTTGAAAATATATTGAAGGCTCTTATGGTCCGTGAATATATTCACATGGACCCCATACAAGTAATGACGCCAAATCTTCCATGCAAAAACCACCGCCGCAAGCTCTAAGTCATGTGTTGGATAGTTCTTCTCATGATTCTTGAGTTGCCTAGAAGCATAAGCGATCACTTTGCCATGTTGCATCAACACACACCCTAGTCCGATTCTTGAAGCATCACAATATACTACAAACCCATCCGTACCCTCCGGTAAGGTCAACGCTGTTGCCGTAGTCAATATTGATTTCAACTCTTGGAAGCTCTTTTCACTAGCATCTGACTGTTGTAACTTAACTGCCTTATACATCAATTTAGTCAACGGAGAGGCAAGGGTAGAGAACCCATCCACAAACCTTCTCTAATACAGAGCTAAACCCAAGAAACTGTGAATCTCTGTTGGAGTTGTAGGTCTTGGCCAATTTTTCACCGCTGCAACCTTCTGAGGGTCAACCTTAATTCCTTCTCGGGAGACGACATGACCCAAGAATGTTCACACTTCCAAAATTTAGCATACAACTTTTGCTGATATAGAGTTTGCAGAACTGCCCTGAGATGATCGCTATGGTCCTCTCAACTTCGTTAATATGAAAGAATGTCGTCAATGAACACTATCACAAAGGAGTCAAGAAAAGGCTTGAAGACTCGATTCATAAGATCCATGAAAGCTGCCGGGATATTTGTTAGGCCAAAAGACATTACCAGAAATTCAAAGTGCCCATACCGGGTCCTGAAAGCTATTTTCAGAATATCCTGCTCCCTGATCTTCAATTGGTGATACCCGGAACTTAAATCAATTTTGGAGAAGTAATTAGCACCCCGCAATTGGTCGAACAAGTCATCTATCCTTGGCAGCGGGTACTTATTCTTGATTGTGACCTTCTTAAGCTGACAATAGTCAATACACATTCTCAGTGACCCATCCTTCTTCCTTATAAAGAGGACCGGTGTGCCCCAAGGTGACACACTCGGCCGGATGAAACCCTTCTCTAACAAATCCTTTAGCTACTCTTTTAGCACATTCAATTCTACCGGTGACATTCTATAGGGTGGAATAGATATAGGCTGCATGCCTGGTATCACATCAATCCCAAAATCAATCTCCCTGTCTGGTGGAATCCTAGGGAGCTCATCAGGAAAGACCTCCGAAAATTCATTCACCGCTGGCACAGAGTCGAATGTAGGTGCCTCAGCATCGGTGTCCGTAACCCGGACCAAATGATAAATACACCCCTTTTTTATCATCTTCGGGGCATTAAGGTAAGAAATAAACCTACCCTTCGGCACAACATCATCCCCCTTCAATTCAATAACTGGCTCATTTGGAAATTCAAATCTAACGGTTCTAGTTTGGCAATAAGTTGGGAAAAACATGAATAAAGCCAGTCCATCCCTATTATTACATCAAAATAAACCATTCACAATTCAATGAGATTAGCCATGGTGTCCCGACCACGCACCATGATAACACAATCCTTATAAACCCGTGCGACCATAATAGATTCACCAACCGGAGTAGATACAGGGAACATCTCATGAAGCTGTTTCGATTCTATCCCAAATTCCATAGCAACATGAGGAGTGACATATGAAAAAGTGGAACCGGGATCAATAAGAGCATATATATCATGAGATTGGACAGTCAATATACCTGTGACAACATCTGGAGAAGCCTCTGAACTCTAGTGACCCCTCATAGCATAGAAACGGCTGGGTCCTCCCGAACTCTGTGTACCACCCCTAGCTGCACCACGCCCTGCGGCTGCTGGAATGCCTCGAGCTGGAAGAGTTGCTGTGGATGTAGTAGTTGCAGAACTGGTTGGCTGTGCCATGCCCCTGCCCACACTCTTGTAGGACGAATGACAATCCCTCTAAATGTGTCCCCTCAACCCGCACCCGTAGCAGATAGGTAGGTCCATGTAGCAGACCCCTAAGTGCATCTTCCCACACCTAGGGCATGGGGGCCTCCTCTGCCGCTAAAATCTCCCACCAGGCCAACCCTACTGGTAGGATCCCCTGTTTCCCTAACCGGGCCTGAAACGGCTCTACTACTGCTGACTGGACCCTAATGGCTGTACACTGACTGAAGATTGAGCAAAGGACTAGGATGGCCCTAATGACCCTCCCCTAAATGTCGACCTACTACTACCACCACAGAAGAACCACCAAAGTTGGCCGCGGATCGGGCCTTATTGCTACCCTCTTGCTCCATTATATTCTTAAATTTTCGGTTCTCTGTGGCTTGAGCACATGGCACCATTTTCCCATTGTTCATATTAGAATTCAAGGCAGCTGTAGTGACATAATTAATAACTAAGGGGCTGAGGCCCTGCACAAACCGACACACTCTAGCCGCCATAGTGGGCAACATGTAAATAGCATACTTGGACAGGCGCGTGAATCTCATATGATACTCCCAAGCACTCAAGCTACCTTGTCTCAGGCTCTCAAACTCCGCGGCACGGGCTGCCTTAGTCTCGACCGGCAAGAAATGATCAATGAAGGCATCGACAAACTCACTCCACCTCGCTGGAGGGCTCCCCTCCTCATGGGACTCCTCGTACAGCTCAAACCAAGAATATGCCACTTATTTCAGGCGGTAGGAAGCCAACTCCACTACTTCCGTCTCAGTAGCACACATAACTCAGAGAGTCTTATGCATCTCATCAATTAATTCCTGGGGGTCCTCCTCGGGATTAGCACCTGTGAACACTAGAGGATCTAATTGAAGAAATTTCTTCGCCCTGGAACTAGCAAAATCCCCTGGCTGACTGGAATAAGTAGATGCAACATTCAATCTCTGGGCCTAGGAAGCCACTATCTGAGCCAACATCTGTATGGCTCCCCTACAGTGCCCCTTAGAAACACCGGGATCGGAAGCTGGGGCTGGAGGTGGAACTGGAATATCAGCTGGAGGAATCGCTGCACCCTCAGTAGGTGTAGGAATTGGTGCAGTCTGAGCAGGAGTAGTAGAATCGGGCAGTGTAGTAGTTGGGGGAATATCCTCACCCCCGGGTGCTCACCCGCATCATCAAGTATAGAATCAACTACCACTCCTAAGGTGGCTTTGGTTCCTTGGCCATTTCTTGCCTTCTTCCCTGGCGCCATTTACTGAAAATTAGAGCAATGCACGACTTAGAGGAGGAAACAATCTTACGATTGATACGCTCAAATTACACCTTAATAAACAGTGTAAGCGGTCGGTGTCAAATATAATAACCCAACAAGGTTGGGGTCGAATCCCACAGGGAATAGGTGTGTAACGTTTACTTAGTTAGTGTAATACTCAACTAAGTCGTAATTCTATCAAGTAATCGAACAAAAAGGTGTATTGAATTTAAGTTTAAATGAAGACTGATTGCAATATTGTGAATGTGAATAATATGATTTAAAGAAACCAAGGTTGTGTCCCCCTTAATGTAGTATAATGCTATTGATATTAATATTATATATTTCCAACGGAAGACTTTCTTGATATGCAATCGATGCCTAAGTTACTACCCAATATTTTCCAATAGTTGGATAATATGTCCTCTTTATGATTTTCCCAAATACAAAAGAGTTGTGATTAAGAACAATCAATTAATGCCAAATTAAAACCCACTTATTCCTAAGCGATTTTATTAAACAAGGTTTAAAGCCTTGAGTCTTTGTTATTTACTTCTACCAAATTCTACCCCACTTTCCCAAGCAAAGATAGAATTAAATGGCGTTTGTTAATGTTTGCAACCACCAACAATTGTTTGAAGAATAAAAAGTGAATAAATATCAATCATCTGTTGAAACTATATTCAATATCAAAATCCCAATAACATCATACCCATCTAGGGTTCACAACCTTAGCGTTTGGAATTAGTTACTCATGCTAAAAACTGAATGTGAAAGAATAGTAATTGTCATAATCTTACAAAGTAGAAGGTAATTGATCCAAAAAGCTTCCTAGAATTCAAAATAGTTTAAGCCTTGTACTTTATGCTCTCAATTCTGACCAGATAGTCTCCACAAAACCCTATTAAACCTATTTATAGAGGCCCAAAAACCGAGGTGAAGTTCGGACTGATTTGCCCCTGATGTCAATAATGCGACCGCATTTCTGTCGCATAACAGAAATGCGGTCCGCAAATCTTCTACGTCCGTCGCATATTTAATCCAAGGATTTTGCCTTCATCGCATTCTGAATTCGCGGTCCGCATTAAGGAAATTCGGCCACCTTCTGCATCGCAAATCCAACAAACTGTAAACTGCATACCTTATTTGTGGTTGAGTTTGCGGTGCGCATAATGATTATGCGATCGCATTCTTTACCCTGACTTTCACCCAGAACTCTGCTTGCGTCTGCGATTCCCAAGTGTGAGTTTGCGGTCCGCATCTTAGTTATGCGGTCGCATATGCGACCGCATTCTTAACATGAAAAAGTGCCCAAAGTTCTGTCCTCATTTGCGATTTGATTGTGAAATATGCGGTTCGCATGTGCTGTTTGCGACCGCATATTCACATCTGCAATACTGTTCAATGCTTTTCTTGTCTTCAATTGGCTTTTTGAGCTCTTTTCCGTGCTTTTAGGTCCTTACACTTGATGTACTACAAATACACTAAAATTACATAAGTATCGATGGAATTTGCACGTAAAACAAGTTAAAATCTAAGCAAGTAGTATCAAAATGTGCCGAAATTCCCGGGCACATCACCACCCCCAACTTAAACTCTTGCTTGTCCTCAAGCAACTAATACGATACTATCCTATTCTAGACTCTACTTACCAAACATGAAACAATAGTGACTATGGACAGTGTTTGTTGTTAGTATTTCAAGCGTACCTCTTTGAATGCTTTACCCTCCCTGAATCATTAGTATATTCAAGGAAAACCAATCAGCTTGTGAACTTTGAGCCTCAACAAAGTGACTAAAGGCTACCTTCAGCTGAATGCACTTATGCTTTACTCAAAACTCAACTTTCTACCAACCTCGCAGTTCATGTGCCCTCACTAGAAAGAAAGTCCCAAACTCACAACATTTATCATAACAATACAAAGGGACTAACGTGCAAATACACTCACTCTCAGAACAAAATTTCAAAGTGTCACCACATACCATACCATAGGCTTGCCCTTATTTTAATTCATCACCTACTTCTAAGAACACTCGATTGGAGATCACATAAGGACTTTTTAAGCTTGTAATGTAGGTTTAAGGAAGGGTAGGATAAATATTTGGATATGAGTGACTACATCCTCCTTGAACACTAATTACATTTTTCTTTCTTTTTACACTTTGCTTCTTTTCACATCCCATAGCCTCAATGCGTTTAGTTCCTAATGTGGACCCACCTTAAATACCTCTCTAATTTCCTTCAGAGCTACATTATTTTAAATACACATATATAACTATTTTTTGCTTTTTCTTGTCTTTTTCTTTTCTTTTTTTTTTCCTCTTTTTTTGTTTTTTTTTGTTTTTTTTTTCTGGAGCTTTCATAAATTCACATTAGCACTTTGAGGTATAAGCTTTCACCCTCACTGCACAACCTTATCCATTTCCAATTTTGACCCACACCCCCAACTTAGGCTTTTAGCCTCATTTTCAATATTCAAGGAGGAACAGGTTCAAAAGAGATAATTGTTTTTCCGAACGGGAAAGGTTTGTAATGAGGAGGCCAAAGAAAAGGCTAAAAGGCTCAAATAGGATACTAGTGTTATTATGTATGCAAGGTAGGCTAAAAAGGCTAAAGGTTTCATAAGTAAAACAAAGAATGCCTAAGATCCTCTCTCCAACTTACTGTAATTATAATAAGCGTCGAAAAACCAACCGGGCAAGTTCTAGATGGCAGAAGCAAACACAAGAACTATTTAAACAAAGAGCTCACACACTTGGCACACAAACTATTTGGTTAACATAGTTTACAGCTTTAGAGTTAACACTTGGCAATTTAAGGCTTTCCTCATATATAAATACATGACTCTAGGTAGACCTAGAGTTACAGAGTGAGCCTCAAGTTCACACAGTTGATCTGTTAAAAAGGGTATAATCTACACACAGATGCACATGCTTGATACTAAACAATTACACCGTCCCGGTCAACTTGTTTCATTTTACTCTCCTGGTTCTACTATTACACCCTTGAAAAAGAACCCGTCAAAAAAAAACAAGGGGATTTTATTGGCAAACTTTACTTTCTACTAATTAACTACAACAATATATATACAGAAATCATTAAACATTAATACATATTTTACAGTTATTAATGTCGCAAAACATACAAGAAAACATATCAAATATACAGATAAGGCTACCACCCCCAACCGAAATCATGCATTGTCCCCAATGCATAAGAAAAGAAGTTAGAGTTCAAGGGGCTCCCTGGGACGCATTCGTAGCCTATGGATCCTTTGAAGCTGAAGTAGGGCTGTGTGACTAAATGGGAGCAGGTGTTGGGGCTGCTGAGCTTCTAGCTTCGCCCACTGGTGGCTGAGTGGCCGATGGGTCTGCAAGGGAGGCCACATCCGCTAGCGAGTGCTGTATGGCCCGCTTAATGTTTGCGTGCTCCTCTTCCTCCACTGTTGGAGCAGCAATCCCCTTGCCCTTCTACTGAGTGTCATCACCCTCGTCGGACCATGAACTGGTATCCTCTGTCTCTTCCCTTTCTAACTCTGATGAATGTCCCGATGTCTCGTCATTAGTAACATCAACCGGTCCCGGAGGAGCTGGAGGTTGAGAAACTCTGGCAGACGGAGGTGCAATGTCTTCCATTAGAGAAGTGAAGTCCAAACCTAAGTCTGGTGCAGCAATGTCTGCACCTTGGTCACCCTCTTTGGGGAGGAGAGATGCTAGGTCGAACTCCAAATTTTGCATTTTCTGGAGTTCGGTCTTCATAGATTTCACTTCCTCCCTCAGCTGAGGTAAACCCCTAACCTCACCTCTCTCTATCTGTTCAACCCTGGACTCAAGTTTGTGCAAACAATCCCCAAACAATGTTTGTTGTTGTTGGAGAGTGGTCACTGACGTTTGAATTGGAGTCAGGGCTTGTTTGATCAGGTGTGGCAGGGTTTTCAAGAGTTGATCCACTTTGGCATTGGCATGTTGTGCAATAAGACCAAGTCTTGAAAGGGCTAGCATTGTCGAAGAAGGTTGACCCGTGGTGGATGGCGATGTAGGCTCTGCAGCAGCAGTGGAGGCTTCTAGATCTTGGGGAGATATGAGAGTTTGGGAGTCAAGGTCCTGAAGTGGGGTCTCAGTTGGGACAGCAGAATCCCTGATACGAGTGATATCTACATCCCTCATTGACTTTCCGAGTTTGTCAGCTTGTGGCAAGAAAGGCATGTTCACAGCTTGGCAAAGGGCTGTGATCAAACTCAAAAATGGAAGTGATGTGGCACGCTGCGTTGCCCGGATACCAATCTCCTGGAAGATAAGATTCCCCACATCGATTTTTATACCGGCCATAATGCACGCAATGAGAAGTGCTTTCTCAATGCTTATATCTGTTTCGTTTCTGGACGGTATTAAATAGGAGGTGACGAAGCTCAGCCAAAATTTTCCCTCCCTTGTGAGGTCCTCTTTATAGATCTTCTTTCCAGGGTTTATCCAAGCAGGAGTCCCCTTTGCAATAATGGACGCTATCCACCCACGTTCATTTTCTCTGTTGGAGTACTTGGCATCGTACTCGGCTGTGCCTGATCGCCAATCGGGGAAGTAGATTTCATTAATTTGCTCACTGTTGCAGAACACACTCTTTCCCCGAAACTGTACGATGCCAGTAAATATTCTGTTGCGTCTATGGTGCCCCGTTCTTGAAGCTCCATAGGATGCATAGAATTTCCGGACCATTGACTCGTTGTACTCTTTAGGATCCCTAGTGAAATACTCCCATTTTCTCGTTTTTATGTTGTGGAGAATATGGGGGTACTGTTCTTGTAGTCCATTCAAACTCAACTGTTTTTCACCCAAGATTTTTCTTTTAGTCAGCCCCTCCCTAAACAATGTCCTGTAGCCTTCGACCCTGAATCGAAGCTGAAGGTCATCTCCACGCTTCCTTCTGGCCTCAGCCACTAGATCAACTTCGGGCAAGTGGTTCTCCTCATCAGATTGGGAGGTGCTTGGCAAATTTGGTTCCATTCTTACACGTTTGGGCTGTGTCGTGTTAGGACCGGATGATGACCTTTTCTTTGTGAAATGCTTTTTAGGTGCCATATCTACATGAGGGTAAGATGTAAGCGACATTGTCATCAGCAAAGAAAAGAAAACAGGAAGAATCAACAAAAAGTTAAATGAATGCAGCGTGGTTTGCGGTCGCATAACCACTATGCGAACCGCAAACTCGTCGCATTCATAGGTGTGCAAAGCTAGATTTTATTCTGTGGTGGGATATGCGATCGCATATCTACTATGTGAATCACATAACCATCACAGAATGTTCTTGTTCAAAGACATGTTAGCAGAACACAAATGCGATCGTATATCCACCACACAGTGAGATATGCGATTGCAAACTTGACGCGGATTTGCTGGTGTTAATCCAGATGTTCTGACCCAGTTTGTTGTGCCTTTGCGGTTCACATAGTAGTTATGCGACCCAAAGGCACCGCATTTTTCGTCTTCTTCAGGTATCTAGGATTTTAGGGATGCGGTCAAAACGCGGTCCACATTTTGATTTTGTGGACCGCAAATACCTTTGGATTCACAATTATGTTCATCCCCCCATAACTGACAACCCTAGATTCCTGTATCCATCCCCCAAAATGCTCAAACATCTACAATGGGTCACAAAACCTAACTTGCAGAGTGAAAATTAAAGACATAGCAAAGGTAGTAGTTTAGTGGATCAGCACACATACCTAGGAAGAAGATTTCAGGGAGTATTACAATTTTAATCAGAACTCTGATGTTGGTAAGCTTGAATCTCAGTTTTCCGCCGATATTCTCTTTTGCTGTTCTTTTCTCTGTTCTTTCCCCCCCCCCCCTTTTTTTAATACTATGTTGAAGGATTTAAAAGAGGAGGAAATGCGGACTCTTACCTGTCACTATGCGATGGATAAGTCATCGCATAGTTTAAATGCGATCCGCGAATTAGACTACCTTACCGCATTATTGTCATCGTTTTGAGCCAAACTTTCTGTCTCTGTTTGTGATGGAAATGCGGACCGCATAATGAAAATGTGATCCGCAAACTGCAGTACATCTTCGCATTTTTGACAGCCATTTTAGTCTAACTTTCTGCTTCAGTTTGCGACACAAATGCGGCTCGCATATTGATAATGCGATCGCATTTGTACAACATTTGTCACATAGTAGTTTTTCTTCAGTTGCAAGAACTCCTTCTCAGTTTTGTGTCCTTTTTTCAAACTCCTGCATTCTAAAACACCCTTTAAATAGCCCTAAGTGAAACTATCTATCAAAAACTTAAATAAAGTTACAACAACAAGCAAGAATAAATGTTACCACACATGGGTTGCCTCCCATGAAGCGCTTGATTTAATGTCGCGGCACGACGAAGTTGAGACGCCTCTGAATTCATTCCATGGTTTGGCATGGACCATCTTTTAGAACCAGCTGCTCTACCAAATGCTTCTCACCGTCTGCTCCCAAGTAATGCTTAATTCTTTGACCATTCACCTTGAAGGTTCGGAGCCCATCCTCTGATGCTAATTCTACAGCTCCAAAGGGAGAGATATCGACGACTTTGAAAGGGCCAGACCATTTAGATTTTAGCTTGCCCAGAAATAATTTTAGTCTGGAGTTGAAAAGCAATACCAGATCCCCTGCCTTGAATTCTCTTTTTAAGATCTTTTTGTCATGGACAAACTTCATTCTTTCTTTATACATGGCTGCACTTTCATACGCGTGGAGACGGAACTCCTCCATTTCATTCAATTGCGCGAGCCTCAGAGCTCCAGCTTCTGCCTAGTCCATGTTTAATCTTTTTAAGGCCCACATAGCCTTATGCTCAAGTTCCACAGGTAGATGGCAAGCTTTTCCAAAAACTAGCCGATAAGGAGATGTACCAATGGGAGTTTTGTACGCTGTGCGGTATGCCCATTGAGCATCATCTAGTTTCTTCGACCAGTCGGTCCTGTTTGCATTCACCGTTTTTGCTAGTATGCTCTTTATTTCCCGGTTAGATACCTCCACTTGACCGCTTGACTGTGGATGATAAGGTGTGGCAACCTTATGCTTGACACCGTACTTGTCAAGGAAAACTTTAAAGGCTTTGTTGCAGAAATGCGAACCCCCATCACTGAGGATGACTCTTGGAGTGCCAAAGCGGGTGAAGATGTTCTTCTTTAGAAACGCGGTCACACTCCGAGCCTCATTATTTGGTAAAGCAATGGCTTCTACCTATTTGGACACGTAGTCCACAGCCACTAAGATATACTTCATCCCACATGAGCTTATAAAAGAGCCCGTGAAGTCAATACCCCAGACGTCGAATAGTTCAATTTCCATCACAAAGTTCATCGGCATCTCATGCCTCCTAGAGATTGGGCCCTGCCTTTGGCATTGGTCACAAGACTTGACCAACTGATTAGCATCTTGATAAACTGACGGCCAGTAGTAACCACATTCCAAAATCTTTGCCGCCGTTCTATTTCCCCCATGATGACCCCCAACCGGTGAGTCATGACAAGCTTTTAGAATTTTCAACATTTCTTCTTCAGGCACGCATCTCCTAATGATGTCCGCACAGACACGGAACAAGAAAGGTTCTTCCCAGTAATAGTTCCGGAAATCCCTCAAGAACTTCTTCTTTTGGTAAGACTTCAACCCTTCCGGAATAAGGTCGCTGACTAGGTAGTTGGCGATGTCGGCATACCAAGGTGCAAAGGTATTGGATAAAGCCAGTATTTGTTCATCTGGAAATGCATCATTGATTTCCAACTCTCCTTTTTGTTTCCCCACTTCTTCAATTCTGGACAAGTGATCTGCCACTTGGTTTTGAGTTCCTTTTCGATCCATCACTCCAAAATCGAACTCTTGCAGCAACAAAACCCATCGAATCAGCCGCGGCTTTGCATCTTTCTTCGCCATGAGATAGCAGAGAGCTGCAAGATCGGTGTACACGATTACTTTGGAGCCCAGAAGATACGCACAGAACTTCTCAAAAGCGTAAAAAATGGCCAACAGTTCTTGCTCAGTTACTGTGTAATTCATCTGCGCCCCATTAAGTGTTTTGCTAGCACAGTAGATTGGGTAAAGAACTTTATTGTGTCATTGGCCCAGCATCACTCCAATAGCTACACCACTGGCACCACACATAAGTTCGAAAGGAAGTGACCAACTAGGTGTGACAATAATGGGTGCCGTGGTGAGCTTTTCCTTCAGTTCCTCAAAAGCTTTGAGGCATTTCTCATCAAAGACGAACTTGGCATCCTTCTCAAGGAGTTTACACATAGGATTTGCAATATTTGAGAAATCCTTAATGAAACGCTTATAGAATCCGGCATGCCCAAAAAAACTATGAACACCTTTGACGGACGCGGGTGGAGGGAGCTTAGAGATGATTTCCATCTTAGCTTTGTCTACCTCTATGCCACGCCTTGAGATTTTATGTCCCAGAACAATATCTTCATCCACCATGAAGTGGCATTTTTCCCAATTTAGCACATGGTTTGTCTCTTCACATCGCTTGAGCACTTGTTTGAGATTACTCAGGCAATGCTCAAAAGTCTCACCTACTACCGAAAAATCATCCATAAAAACCTCAAGAAAGTCCTCTACCATATCGGAGAAGATAGACATCATGCATCTCTGGAAGGTAGCCAGAGCGTTGCATAGGCCGAATGGCATCCGGCTAAAAGCAAATGTTCCATATGGGCATGTGAATGTTGTCTTCTCCTGGTCCTCCAAAGCTATGTTGATCTGATTATAACCGGAGTATCCATCAAGGAAACAATAGAAGGACTTTCCCGCTAGCTGATCAAGCATTTGATCAATAAAAGGCATAGGGAAATGGATCTTGCATGTGGCACTATTTAGTTTCCTATAGTCCATGCATACCCTCCATCCGGCTACTGTTCTTGTTGGGATAAGCTCGTTCTTCTCATTTTTTATCACAGTCATGCCTCCCTTCTTCGGCACGCATTGCACCGGGCTCACCCATGAACTATCAGCAGTTGGGTAAACAACCCCAGCATCCAACCATTTGATTATTTCCTTCTTAACTACTTCCTGCATTGACGGGTTCAACCGTCGTTGATGTTCCACACTCGGTTTGGTCCCATTTTCTAGTTGAATCTTATGCTCACAAATTCCAGCAGGGATCCCCCGAATGTCCGCAATTGTCTAACCAGTGGCTTGTCTATGCTCCTTCAAAACTTTCAGCAACTGTTCAACCTGCACATCATTCAACAAACAAGAAACAATTACTGGTAAAGTATTATTTAAGCCAAGAAATTTATACCTCAAGTGCGGAGGAAGTGGTTTGAGCTCTAGTTGTGGTGGCTCAATAATAGACGGCTTTGCAGGAGGTGTAGCTCTATTCTCCAAATCGAGAGAAAGCTTTGGTGGAGTATAAGAGTAAGAACCACGCCCCTCCAATGCATTCACTAACTCCATAAAACCATCCATATCATCACCGTCGAAGTTTACCAAGATAGCTGCCAATGCTTCACCTAGGCAGTGTTCTTCCATCTTTATCTCAACAGCATCATCTACTTCATCAACAATACCAATCACTGAAATGCTCTCGTACTCATTTGGTAGCTTCATACCCTTACTAGGTTGGAAGGTAACTTCTTCATTGTTCACTCGAAATTTAATTTCATTACGTTCCAAATCCCTAAAGGCTCTTCCAGTGGCTAGAAATGGTCTCCCCAAGATAATAGGAATTTCCTTGTCCACAGCGCAGTCAAGAATTACAAAATCAACTGGTATATGAAATTTCCCAACTTTCACAATCACATCATCTACAATTCCGACCCGTCTCTTAATTGAGCGATAAGCCATTTGTAGCCTCATACTTGTTGGCCTCGGCATTCCTAATCCCGCTTGTCTGTAGATGGAAAGTGGCATTAAATTTATACTGGCCCCATTGTCACAAAGGTGCCTTTGCAAACTCACTCACCCTAATAGTGCACGGAATAGTAAATGCTCCCGGGTCCTCTTTCTTCAGAATAGGATTTGTAGCAATAATAGAGCTAACCCGGTGAGTCATATTCACCACCTCATTCTTGGTGGTTCTCTTCTTTGTGATCAAATCTTTTAAATACTTAGCAAAACCAGGCATTTCTTGAAAAGTCTCCAAGAACGGTATGTTCACAGATAATTGCTCGAGAATATCATAGAACTTCTCAAACTTGCTATCATCGACTCTTCTTGCAAGTCTCTTAGGGAAAGGAGGAGAGGCTCTAGGAATCGGCAGAAGAATGTTTGATGTTTCTTCTGCCTTTTCCTTCATCCCTTCTCGGTTCTCATCTCGGATTTGCACAACCTCCGGTGTTTTCTCCACTTCAGCAACATTGGGCTCTTCAACCTCGACTCCTTTTTCAAGTTCTTCACATCAACTGCTTGCTCATTCTTTCCTTGCAGTATCTTCCCACTCCTGGTAGTGATAGCCATGATATGGGAAGTTGGGCCGCTCACGCTTCTCTTTGGATTTGCAATTATATCACTAGGGAGTGTTCCCTTCTGCTGTGGATGTTGCTCACAAGAAAGATCTCTCATTTGCAATTCCAGTTTTTGGATCGCCGCAGTGTGAGAGCCAACCAACTCAGTCATGTTCCTCATGGAATTATCAAACTTTTCTTGATTTTTTAGTATCTTTTCAAGCATGCTCTCCAATTTAGACTCACTAGAGGAACCTTGATTTGAGTACTGACCCTATGGGGGAACATAAGGATTGGAACGATTTGAAAAGTTGTTGGTGCTGTTCCAGTTTCCTTGGTTAGAACCACTTTGGTCGTTTCGCCATTGATGATGACCTTACCCTTGCGGGTTTGGTCTCCATTGATTTTGAGAGCCTTGACCTTGGTAGTGCTACCTTTGGTACCCTCCTTGAGAGTTATTGACATAGTTTGCCTCCTCATAATCTTCATTTGGTACCGGCTGCACATTCTCAACCACATTCACTTTCTTCTTATGATTCTCCGTGAAAAGCTTTGTTAACACATTGACATTCGTAGCAAGTTCTGCAATTACTTGGTCTCGCTCTTGATTTTCCTTGATCAAGTTGTTCAAAGAAGGAGAGCCAATTGCAATTCCGCCTGTGGAGTCCTCAGAATGCCAAGCTTGGTTATGCTTAGCCATTTTGTCCAATATTTGAGTCACCCTAGTGAAGGATTTGTCCATAAAAGATCCAGCAGCTGCATTCTTTGCTATTGACTGGTTCATAGGATCCAAACCCATGTAAAAATTTTCCAACAAGATGGAATCCGGAAAACCATGGTTTGGGGACCTCACCAAGTATAGTTTAAAGCGATCCCACGCTTCATGTAGTTGTTCGCCTGGTAGTTGCTTGAAGAAGAAAATCTTATCCCTGAGCTTTGACTTCTTGCTTTGTGGAAACCATTTCGACAAGAAAGCTCAGACAAGTTCGGGCCATGAATGTATAGAATTTGGAGGAAGATTCTGGAGCCATTTCCTTGCATCCCTAGCTAGAGAATACTTAAAGCATCTCAACCTCAGGGAATCGTCGGAGACATTATTCTGCTTGTGCATTGCACATACACCCAAGAAATTTCTGAGGTGTTGTGTTGGGTCGTCATCTGCGGAATTCCTGAAAAATCCCTCCGCTTTCAGCATCAGAATTAATCCGTGTTCCACTTTGAAGGTAGCAGCACCAATAGCAAGAGGTACAATAGCATTTGTATCCTCAATATACTCCTCAATGTCTGCAAAAGGATTTCCTTCCGCGTTCAACTCCACATCATCACCATAGTCCGACATGTTCTCCTGTCAACACCAAACAAAACAAACAAAGTGTGATAGAATAGAATCAGACGTACAGTAAAGTATACACTAATTAGTAATTTCAAAACCGTATTCCCCGGCAACGGCGCCAAAATTTGATACGCTCAAATTACACCTTAATAAACGTTTACTTAATTAGTGTAATACTCAACTAAATCGTAATTCTGTCAAGTAATCGTAACAAAAAGGTGTATTGAATTTAAGTTTAAATGAAGACAGATCGCAATATTGTGAATGTGAATAATATGATTTAAAGAAACCAAGGTTGTATCCCCCTTAATGTAGTATAATGCTATTGATAATAATATTATATATTTCCAACGGAAGAATTGCTTGATATGCAATCGATGCCTAAGTTACTACCCAATATTTTCCAATAGTTGGATAATATTTCCTCTTTATGATTTTCCCAAATACAAAAGAGTTGTGATTAAGAATAATCAATTAATGCCAAATTAAAACCCACTTATTCCTAAGCGATTTTATTAAACAATGTTTAAAGCCTTGAATCTTTGTTATTTACTTCTACCAAATTCTACCCCACTTTCCCAAGCAAAGATAGAATTAAATGGCGTTTGTTAATGTTTGCAATCACCAAAAATTGTTTGAAGAATAAAAAGTAAATAAATATCAATCATCTGTTGAAACTATATTCAATATCAAAATCCCAATAACATCATACCCATCTAGGGTTCACAACCTTAGCGTTTGGAATTAGTTACTCATGCTAAAAACTGAACGTGAAAGAATAGTGATTGTCATAATCTTACAAAGTAGAAGGTAATTGATCCAAAAAGCCTCTAAGAATTGAAAATAGTTTAAGCCTTGTACTTTATGCTTTCAATTCTGACCAGATAGTCCCCACAAAACCCTATTAAACCTATTTATAAAGGCCCAAAAATCGAGGCGAAGTTCGGACTGATTTGCCCCTGATGTCAATAATGCGACCGCATTTCTATCGCATAACAGAAATGTGGTCCGCAAATCTTCTATGTCCGTCGCATATTTAACACAAGGATTTTGCCTTCATCGCATTCTGAATTCGTGGTCCACATTGAGGAAATGCGGCCACCTTCTGCATCGCAAATCCAACAAACTGTAAACTGCATACTTGATTTGCGGTTGAGTTTGCAGTGCGCATACTGATTATGCGATCGCGAATGCGATTGCATTCTTTACCCTGACTTTCACCCTAAACTCTGCTTGCGTTTGCGATCCCCAAGTGCGATTTTTCGTTCCGCATTTTAGTTATGCGGTCGCATATGCGACCGCATTCTAAAGATGAAAAAGCGCCAAGAGTTCTATCCTCGTTGCGATTTGATTGTGAAATATGCGGTTCGCATGTGCTATTTGCGACCGCATATTCACATCTGCAATGCTGTTCAATGCTTTTCTCGTCTTCAGTTGGCTTTTTGAGCTCTTTTCCGTGCTTTAGGTCCTTACACTTGATGTAATGCAAATACACTAAAATTACATAAATATCGATGGAATTTGTACGTAAAACAAGTTAAAATCTAAGCAAGTAGTATCAAAATGTGCCGAAATTCCCCGGCACATCAATGATCAGCTCTATCGCGTGACCTAGAACATCAAAGGAGGGTGTTATTCCTAAATGCCCAAGTAGCCTCCTAATTATAGATGTGGTCGACAACACACCGATAAGAAGGACACTACTAGACACGGCTTCAACACATCCTAGGACACTTCAAAACTTTAGGCTCTAATACCAAGTCTGTCACGCCCTGACCTCGGGAGCACGAATGACACTCAACCGAGATAACCCGGCCGAGCAAGCCTGTACAATACCTTCTACCCGAACTCACCCCTAAATAAAGGGAAGATCTATTTTACTAACTAGACCATGAGAAGATCATGTGAGCAAAACACCTTTTCATTACCATTAATTACATCATTTATACGTCTCCAAAATATTACATTACACATTCATAGTTTATAAGTGGAACATGTGAAACTAATACAACATTCTAGTTTGACTTTCCCAACACCAATATACAACCACACCATGTCTACGGAGCCTCTAATATATACAAAAGAGTACTATGATAGTGCTGGCAGCAAGAGCCCGGCTATATCTCCAAACATAATACACAAGGAACAAAATATACACGACCCTGAAATGATGTGGGGATCGCCAAGTTAGGTAGGAAAAGGGTGTACAGCTATCACTGATCAATGTCGCCTGCTATGGAACCACCTGCATCCACTAAAGAAGCAGCGCCCCCGGCAAAAGGGACGTTAGTACATATGGAATAGTACTAGTATGAATGACTAAACACCCTCTCAATAGAACGAGTAATAAAACAAGGAAGAAAAATCATAGAATCAATGAGAGCCTTAAACAATAACAAGACATCAAGTTAGGATCAAGATAAGATTTCAAGTAAATTTTCGTATTTTAGGTTGGGAGATCTTTAGTACCGATATACCACCGTGTCTTTAGCATGGAGTCCGATCACGGCTTGATCGGCTACGCCATCTCACCCAAAGACATCCAATTACAATCACAATCACAATCACAATCTCAAGTAGAATCACCACCATGTGTGTGACATGGCGTCCGATCTCGACACGATCAGCTATGCCGTCTCACCACAATGCCGTGTGAATCAACATCACCCTTCACTAGCAATCATCTCATCCCATTTAAGGGGAATAGTCTCATCACATCAATTTCACAATCCTCATACACCGGCACATGTAGTTTCGAGGTTAGGTTCTTTCAACCTACCCTACCTCGGTGACTAACGATGCTCCCAAATGTTTATTATATAAAGTACTTTCGGCTCATTTTATAGTATTTTACTCATCTTTTCATTTCATTGGCACTAGTGGCCACAAATGTAATATCATTCTTGGCACGTCGACCGTATTTCATATTTCTTTTTCACCCCTTTCACTTTCTAACATCATCATGGATTATAAACAATAAAGCATCTCTAACCATGACTTTTAGTACAAATATGAGCAAATAAGAGTCTTAGGTATATTGAGATTTCTTCCATAATTTGGCATAATAACTAGCAATTGGGACATAATTGAATTCATAATATTTCGACGCATGGTCACATTTGAATACAATCTCGAAGGATAACACAATATGATAAGAGAATTCAAAACACATTTTGAACATATATCTCTAGACATAGAGTTTATTCGAAATAGTCAAATTTTTGGGAACAACACAGAACATGAGACATAAGAGCTTGAGCCAATCATAATTACACCGTACGAGGACATCATGAGCTTCGATTCTACAAGAGGAGTTTAGCAAACATACCTCACTTCGAGCTTCCGTAAATACTACAATGATCAAGAAATTCTAGCAACCTCAATATATTTAGAAACATAACAAATTGAACCATAATTAGGAAGATACTTGGGGGTTCAGCTCATTTGAGCATTTTATCAAACACTAGGTGGGCATTATTATTTCAAGGTCCTCCTATTGTGGATTCCTTCATTCCACAACTCAATATCTACTCTTTTTAGCTCAACAACATTCCCACAACTTTGTTGGTACATGCATGCATAGATAACACGGTTCCATACCTAAGAATCACACTACCTATTACCCATCTACTACCCCAAACTCGAAATTGAAGACTAGGGTATGTAACCTTACTTTTTGGATGAAGATCTTGTGAGTATTTCTCCTGAATTCTCCAAGTCTTGAGCAAGGATTGATGGACCAAGCACTTGGGGCTCCCTCCAGTCTCTCTAAAACACTCCCCTCTTTAAAAATGGCAGAATTCCTCTTCAAAAATGGTCCTTTAAGTTTATTTATTAAAATAGGGTCGGGTTAAAAAAAATTGGAAAATAGACCTTCCGAACTTTGTTCTGCGGTCGCAGAGTAGACCGCAGAATGGATATGCGGCTCGCAAAATGGGCCGCTAAAGTGATGCCAGAAACTAGGCTGCTCTAGATCAGTCTGCAGTCAGGTCTGCCATCCGCAGACCAGTTTTGCAGCTACGAAATGGACCGTAGAATCACCCTCCGAATTTCTTCATGCCAACTCTGGGACAGAACCCGCAAAATGATTATGCAGTCGCATAGTTGACCGCAAAACAACCTTCAAAATCGATCATTTTTTTGCTTCACTCCGTAGCGGATCTGCGGTCCACGGAGTAGTTGTGAGTATTTCTACAATCCTCAATCACGTTACTCTACATCGGCGCCACGAAACCCCGGGTTCTAGGTGAAATTTTTTGGGGCCTTACAGATTAAGAAAAATGCACAAAAATGATAGTATTTAACAAACTGCTAGAAAATGATAAGAATTCCTATATTATATAAAAATGGGAATAATTTTCAATAAATTGCATTAAAGCTAAATAATACGCAAAAGACTATATTATATAATCTTTTGACTAGGAAGCTTGCAGAAGTTAATTTTTAAATACTTAGAGTAAAAATTGAGTGTCAACAATCCAGGATCCCAACCAAACATGCGGACAAATCAAAAATCATCATCCGAACCTATTAAAACCATCAAATCCCGATTCTAAGGTCATTTACTCAAAAGTCAAATCTTGGTCAACTCTTCCAACTTAAACTTCCAAATTGAGAATTTATCTTCCAAATCAACCCCAAACCTCTCGAACATTAAAACCAAAATTACACGCAATTCATAATGCATCAAATGAAGCTACTCAAAGTCTCAAACCATTGAATGATATGCTAAAGTTCAAAATGATTGATTCGGTCGTTACATGTAAAGAATTGAGATAATTGATATTGTATTCTATCTCCTTATCTGAAAAGCATGTGTAAATTCTAGTTTTACTGTGTTTCTATTGACAGACCCCATTGATGATAATATGCTTTATTACATGCTCTATTTATGTTTTATATGCTTATTGAGTGGTTAGTAAGTGTTAGAGTCGACCCCTTACCACTACTTCTTCGGGGATAGACTTGATACTTATTGGGTACCGTTGTTTTGTACTCATACTACACTAATGCACATCTTGTGTAGGTTTAAAGAAAGGTTTTAGTGGTATTCACCCAGCGGAGTTGATGGGCTATTTGGAGACTTCGTGGTGCGCTATGAGTGCTATATGGAGACTTCTGGTGAGCTACTTACTTGACCTTATCCGTAGCACATGGAGTCCCCCTTCCCTACTCATCTATATCTGTCTATGGTTTTCTTTCCGTAAATATGTTCTAGTGTAGTTGAGAATATATACTCTTAATAGATACTCATGATGTGGTGACATTGGGTTTTGGGTGATTGTTAAACAGTTATGGTCGTGTTTGGACTCTTAGATATTGCACTTATGTCATTGATTTGAAGATTATTCCATATTGTTATTATATCATGAAATAGTTAATGGCTTAATAATTGGATTCTATTGTTGCTGTTGAGTGTTGTCTTGCCTAGCAAACGGATTAGGCGCCATCACGGCCTTTGGTGGGATTTTGGATCTTGACAAGTTGGTATCAGATCTCTAGGTTCTAAGGGTCTCACTAATCATGAGCATGCTTAGTAGATTTTTGTGGATCAATATATAGAGTCAGTATCTATTTGCGAGAGGCTATAGGGCTTTAGGAACTTTCCCTTTCTTGATTCCTTATCATGCAAATTTATTTTCGGCCTGAAGCTTATATCTTTGGTCCCTTCCTATTCATTCGTATGTGATGTTGAGTACTCGATATCAGTTGGGAATTGACGACTTATGGTGATGCTGCAGATATGGTGTGGGATGCTTTTCCTGTGCTATAAAGGCGGCTATAATCATCGCCTTATAGAGGGATATTCAATCATTATAGCCCCAGTGTTTGTGTTTTCCATAGGTTTAGGTCCATACGTAGTGTATTGTGATGCTTCGCGCATTGGTATTGTCGCGGTGTTGGTGTAGAAATGGTAGAGTGATTGCTTATGTATCGTGGAAGTTAAAGCCCCATGAGAAGGATTACTCGGTTCATGATTTGGATATTTCCCCATGAGGTGGTGCTAAGGAGGTGGTCCTTCGTGATGACAATGTATGGCAACTTCAATCAGATTTTGTTCCTAGTGTTGATGGTTGGAGGGAGTTGATCTTGGCTCATAGTTTGTTATATTCTATTCATCCTGGTGCTATGGAGGTGTATCGTGATTTGAGGCAGCATTATTAGTGGCAGAAGATGAAGAAGGACATTGTTGAACATGTCTCGTGGGGTTTGAATTGTCAGCAGGTTAAGTACGAGCATCAAAGACCGGGTGGGTTGCTTCGGAATATGGATATACCAGAATGGAAGTGGGAGTTTATCATTATGAATTCCGTGGTAGGGTTGTCAGGGACCTTGGAAATTTTGATTTTACCTGGTTCATTGTGGAAAATTTACTAAGTCATTGTATTTCATTTTTGGGGATGACTTCTATATTTGGAGAGTTCGAATGTGACGATAGAGGTTTTCTTGAAATAAAATGGGAATATGAATGCTTGATTATCATTTTGGTGCACAGTACAGTCTGAAGTTTTGAATGTGTTGATGGACCTTCATTTGTCATTGGTGGAATGGAACATATTCTTACAGCTTGTGGACGACTGTAGACTCGGGAGAGTTTATTGATTGCATAGTGGGAGTATCCATGGAAAGGGTAAACAAAGATGTCGACATAATGCTATACAGATGGGATAACTCCTGTGAGAAGATTGGGGGTTGTGTAAATTCTTATGAAGTTCCTATGAAAGGTTTTCCAATAGAATGTTTGTACTATGACGTGAGCATGGATTGTTTGACGAAGATGGCACGACTTCCACCAGGTGAGTGTGCATTTGGCTGATAATTTTGGGATGTGTTATGGTTAGTGCAACATAAGAGTATGAGAAATTTAGCAGGGTAACAGTGCGAGATCATAGGAGCTAAAACGGAGGAATCATTATGGGTTCTTGGATGATGTGATTGTGGTTTAGAGCCAAGTGGGGGAGTTTACCATCGCCGATTGAATCACATGGTCATGTGTTGTTGTAGTTTTTGGACTAAGGCACGCTTGTGAATTAGTTACGACTTTGAGGATGACTCGAGCAAGGAATTTGATGGATGTGTGATATTCACCTTAATGATATATGGAGGTTGTGAAATAGATTAGGAATGATATTCCTTTGTGGAGATAGTGTACAATGGGAAAAGATTCATTCAGTTGCTTCTTTTTGAAGTATTGATGTGCTAATCGTTCGGCATGTTTGGCTATGCATTGAGGACTAGGTCAGAGTGGGTGACTCTTGAGAATGGTTCTAGTGGGTTCAAGATCCAAAAAGTGGTACTTGAGGATTTTCGAGTTCGTTGTGCGGCTATGGATTTGCGATTTGCGATTTGCGTTGGATCGTGAAAGAGACTTGGAATATTTTTGTATAAGTATCGTTTATGTGATGCAGTGTGTGAGAGATAAAGGAAACAACTTTAGACTACCAGAAGGTCTCTTTAGAGTGGGCATTTCGATTTTAGGTACTTTTGGGTACACGGAGGTGTATAAAGTGGCTTATGGGTCTTAGGACGACGTAGATCCACGTTGAGGTCATTTGGGATGAGTTTTGGTTGAATTTATAGTGTACTGGGAAGAGAAGTGATACCTTGAAGGTGGGATATGAGTAATCTAAAGGAGTGGGATCAGTAGCAGTGATGTGCCGCTGAAATGCGGCACATTCAATACTAATTTCATAGGCTTTAGCTTGTCTTTTAAATCATTTTAAGTCATTTGTTATGTAGTTTTGTTGTTTTACAAGAAATCATACTTGAAGAGCCAAGAACATGGAAAATATTGCAAAAAACCATGAAGAAGGTAGATATGCGACCA
This sequence comes from Nicotiana obtusifolia, assembly GCA_002018475.1. Classification (NCBI taxonomy): domain Eukaryota; kingdom Viridiplantae; phylum Streptophyta; class Magnoliopsida; order Solanales; family Solanaceae; genus Nicotiana; species Nicotiana obtusifolia. Next base: position 158,593 of record MCJB01016758.1, read on the forward strand.
CATAATTGATGTGCAAACTGCATTTCTATCGCAGATGTAACCAGGCCAGCCTAGTGCTAAGAGTCAAATATGTGGTCCAGTATGCAGTCGTGTAACCATTGTGAGGACCGCATAAATGTTGCACAAATGCAAGAGAAATTCCTAGTGATCCAAAGTGACGATTATGAATTTCATTATGCGGACCACGAAATCATTATGCGGACCACATAACTGATATGCAATAGAAATCTGGAAGTACTGAAGATCACATCTGCGGTGTTGCAACGATTGTGCGGACCGTGTATGTGATCTGTGGTCCATTCTGCAATCGCAAACTCTCTTGAAAGGCTATTTTTGTCACATTTTCCCCTCATTTTTGGGGCATTATAAATATAATAACTAGGGTTTTTGTGGGACATCTTGTCCGAAAAAGGTCCTACATTGAGAGCATTGAATCCAACACTTATTGTGGAGCTTTTTGGGTAAGTTCACTTTGTCTTCATTGTAAGCTTTTATGACTTTCATTAATGCATTGTTCTTGTATTTTAGTATGAGTAGCTAACTTTACATACTAAGGTTGTGGACCCTAAGTGGGTGTAATGTTAATGGGTGTTTAGCATTGAATATATATATAATTTGTGGTTGATTTCTATTCATTTCTTATGCTTTATTTATGGTTGATGGTTGCAAACATTAAATAGTGCCAGTTTACTTTATCTTTCACTTGGAAAAGTGGATTATGGTTTGATAGAGATGATAGCAAGAACTCAAGCCTTAAAACTTTGTTTAATAGAATCGCTTAGGAATAAGTGGGTTCTATTTGGCATAAATTGGTTGCTCTTAATTGTAACTCTTTTATATTTAGAAAAATTGTAAAGAGAAAATACTAACTAACTATTGGGAAATATTGGGTAGTCATTTAGGAATTATTTGCATATCAAAGGACCTCCCATTTGAAATACATCATATTAGCACTGATAGCATTGCATTTCATAGAAGGGGACGCAACCTTGGTTTGTTAATCCAATTAATCAATTCTCTTAACAAAATAGCTTCTCTTAACAATTCACAATTACCAAACTCTTTCCAAACTAACGGAATAGAATTACGGCTTTAGTCAAGTGATACACTATTCAAGTAACATTTTCACATCTATTCCCTATGGGATTCGACTTGTTTTATTGACATCGACCGCCTTATACCATTCATATAGGTGTAATTTGAGCATATAAACTTTTGGCGACGTTGCCGGGGAATACAGTTTTGAAATTACTAATTACTATGTGATTTACAATATGGCTTTATAAATTCCATCACACTTTGCATGTTTTGTTTAGTGTCACTAGGCAAGCATGGGTGAACTAGAGAATGTGTTTGCAGATATGGATGAGTATGTTGATGATACAAACGCCATTGTCCCTCCAAAAGTTGACGTGACTACCTTCAAAGTGGAACATAGTCTACTCCTGATGCTAAAGGCGGATTGGTTCTTCTGAAATTCCACGACGATGATCCAACACAACACCTCAAAACAATTTTGGGTGTGTGTGCAATGCATAAGCAGAATCATGTTTCGGATGATGCCCTAAGGCTTAGGGTGTTCAAATACTCTTTAGCCGGAGAGTGTAAGTCCCTGTAAAAATTTCGCCAAGAAATTTAAAGTTTTGTGATGCCGAGGTAGACTAATGTGTACGAGAGTTATAGAATCGCGGTACGGACTTTTTGGTCGTACTGTGCGTCGGGAAGTTGAAGAAATAATTTTGCAGAAGAAGCATTTGTGTGGTCCACTATGCGACTGCAGAACCACTTTGTGGGCCGCAGATCAGTCGCAGAGTGGAACAGAAAAATAGGAAAATTTTTGAAAATTGTTATGCTGGCCGCATAACCATTCTGCTGGCCGCATAACCATTCTTCTGTCCGCATAAATATTCTGCTGACCACATATCCATTCTACTGGCCACATAATCGATTCTGCTATCCACATATCTATTCTGCTGGCCACATATCGATTCTGCTATCCACATATCTATTCTGCTGGCCACATATCGATTCTGCTACCGCATAATTGCACCACATAATTGATTTCGGGGGTCATTTTTGGAAATTTTCTTATCCAACCTTATTTTGATATAAGGCCCTAGAGGGTCATTTTACAAGACAAAATCTCATATTTTAGAGAGAGGAGAGAGCTATTCTAGAGAGAGAAGAAAGAGTACCAACATCTTCATGCTTCAAATTCTTGCTCAAGCTTTGGTGATTCAAGGGAGAAATCCACAATATCTTCATCTAATAGGTAAGGTTCTACTCCCTAGCCCTAAATTTCGGGATTTGGACTGAAAGTAGGCAATGAGAAATGTGATTCTTGGGTATGAGAGTTGTTATTTATGCATGCATGTAGCTATGAGGATGGTGGGGAGGTAATTGAGCTAATATAAGTGAACTCTTGGTATTGAATTGGTTGTGGGGTGAAGAAAATCTTGTAGAAGAACCTAGTAGTCAAATTTGCATACCTAGTGTTTGATGAAATGCCTAAATGAGGTGAACCCACAAATATCTTCCTAATTATGGTTCAATTTTGGTATGTTTCTAAATAGATTGGGATTGCTAGGGTTTCTGAAACATTCTAGTAATTTAAGGAAAGCTCAAAGCAAGGTATGTTGGCTAAACTACTCTCTTAGAATTGAATTCCATGATGTTCCCATAAGTTTCAAGTATGGTTGGCTCAAGTTCCATATTCCCATGTTCCTAGTTGTTCCCAATAAATTCTATTTTCCCGAGTATGCAAAGTGTTGAAAGATGTATGTACTCAAAATGTTTTCCAATTACTCTTATCTCATCATGATCTCCTTCGGGAATGTGTTCAAGTATGGTTTATGTTTTAAAGCGTTATAACTTCAATTCATGTTTCAAATGAAAGTCCATTATGCATAACTTGGAAAGAATACTCAATGCATATAACACTTCTTTTGCTCATATATATACTTAGGGCCTTGATTTCGAATGCTCATATTGTTGATAATCTATAAAGATGCTTGAAAATGACAGAAGTGAGTTGGAGATATAAAGTGTGGCCACCATGCCAAGAATGAAAGTTATACTTGTGGCCAATGGTTCCAATGAAATGAAGTGATGTGAGAAAGGTTATGAAATGAGCTTTGATTCAACTGTTCCAAATTGACTTCGGAAATATATTTGCCTAAAATATTATGTCCTCAAGTCATGCCCAAATGTGGCTGTTTTAACTAATGTTGTACTTTGTAAGTATTCCAATGTGTTTTAAGCTTTTACATATTCATGAGTTGAAATTGTGCAATGCCCTTTTGGGGAAAATTATTTCAAGAATAAATGGTGTGTCACTCGTTTATGATTTTAACTTGTGCTTCGATTGCTAATCATCTTGCTCCATTTCTTTTGAAGGAAACCACTGTGTTTAAAGCCTTCATTACTAATGAACATAAAGTTGTGATTTCCGAAATATTCCATATGTTGTTGATGATGATCCTTGAAAGTAAAGATATGAAAGTGTGGAATATGAAATACCTCCATCATGCCGTGAATGAACAATCATATGTATAACCAAGAGAGCCAATGAAATAATGATGTTGTAGGTGGTTGAAAGTACCAACGAAGCTATATACGGTGTGAAAGGTTATAAGGTAAATGCAATTATATTTCTGTTTTCCTTTTATGCAAATCACAAAAATAATTTTGGGAGTATCGTTAGCCACCGAGGAAGGGTAGGCGGAAACAACCTAACCCCGAAACTACACGTGCCGTTATAGGAGTGATTGAGGGGTAAATCCTCGGATTGATGTGATGAAATGGCTTAGCCGATCAGGCCGAGATCGGATGCCATGTCACGCACATGGTGGTGTTGTAATATTGTGATTACACCTCCACCCGCACACATTGGGGTGAGGCGGCAGGGCCGCTTTGTGTAGAGATTGTTGTGATTGTGATTGGTTGTCTCTGGTGAGACGTCTTAGCCGATCGGGCTGAGATCGGACTCGGTGCTAAATCCACGATGGTATATCGGTACTAAAGATCTCCCAACCAAAAATAATATTATCTTCATATTTTGATTATCATATTCACAGTATTATCTTCGTATTTTGAAAATTGTTATGTTTTAACTTGGCATTTGGATATCATTGACTATTGCTTGTTGTTTCATGGTTTTCCCTTTCTTATATTGGTATTCTATTTTGAAAGAGGACATTTAATTATACATACTAGTACTATTCCATTTGTACTAACGTCCCTTTTGCCATGGGCGCTGCATTTTTAAAGGGTGCAGGTCGTTCATCAGCGGGCATCTTTGGTTCTCGTTAGCAGTTACTCCCTATTCAGCAGGTTTTGGTTAGCCCTACTCTATTTCGGGCCTGATGTCACTTGATGTTGTACTTTGTGTTTTGAGGTATAGCCAGGGCCTTATTGTCGGCACTTCCATACTACTCTTCTGTTGTACTTAGAGGCTCCGTAGACATGTTGTGGGTGGTGTACATTATTGGGTAATAGACTAGAAGTGTTAGTATTTGGCCTACATGTTTTCCCTCGTTTTTATGAACTTGTAATATTTTGGAAATTGTAAAATGAATCTCTTTGAGAAATGGAAAAGAATATGGAGCACTTAACGCTTCTCATGTATATTTCTGGCGACTGATTCTTATATTGTTCATGGGCAAGGTTGGGTAGAAAGTATCTAGTAGGCTTGCTCGGCCGGGTTATCTCGGTTGAGCGCCGGTCGCGCTCCCTGAGGTCAGGGCGTGTCAAAGAGGCAAAACAACGGATTCACAATCTACCTCCTAACTCCATCCACACTTGAGCCGAACTTGTGCATGTTTTCCTAGAACAAGGGTTTCCACAAAGCAAGAAATCTGAACTTCGGGACAAAATTTTCTTTTTCAGCCAATTACCCGGGGGAACAACTACATGAAGCATGGGCTAGATTCAAGCAGTATTTGATGAGATCACCAAATCATGGATTTTTGGAAAATATTTTGTTGGAGAAGTTTTACACGGATTTGGATCCTAATATTCAATCCGTAGCCAACAATGCAGCTAATGGATCGTTTATGGACAAAACATCTGCAAGAGTCACTACAAATCCTCGACAAGGTGGATGAACATAGCCAGGCTTGGCATTCGGGCAATAGTGCGGGTGGAGTCTCATATGGTACCCCTTTTTTGACCAACATGGTAAAGGAAAATCAAGAAAGAGATCAATTGATTGCCGGGCTTTATACCAATGTCAATGTTTTGACAAAAATATTTACGAAAATCGAAACAACGAAAGTGACTGTTGTGGAAGAAGTACAACCAATGTCAAATGCTAACTACCAACATCAAGAAAGCCGACAAAAAGACCATCCTCCAATGTAATACGAAGAAGCAAACTATGTTAGCAATTCACAAGGACGATATCAAAGACAAAACTACCAAGGGTCGGGACAACAACATCAATGGAGACCTAACCCGCAAGGGCAAGGTAACCAACAATGGCAAAAAGACCAAGGTAGTTCTAATAAAGGATTTTGGAGCAACAACAACACCAACTTTGCGAATCGGATTTCAAACCCCAATGTTCCACCGAAGGGGAAATATTCTAACTCCCAACACGGAGGGAGAGTTCTTCAAGCGATTCCAAATTGGAGAACATGCTTGAAAGAGTATTGCAAAATGAAGAGAGGACCGACACTTCAATGAAAAACATGACTGAGCTTGTGGGTTTTCACACCACATCTATTCAACAGTAAGGGATGCAAATGAGGGATCTCTAAAGATTGTACTAATCCAACCGCATATGTCTTTCTCCTACCAAAGGAAAGAAAAAAGAAATAAGGATTTCCCCTTTGCTTTGACAATGAAATTTTGCCGTCGGTCCCTTTCATAAAATTCATAAAAAGGAGAGATTTATTGATATATTTATTGGATCCATCGGGACAAACCCCAAAATAAAAAAGGCACACTCCCAAGTGATACAATTGCGAATCCAAAGGGTAGTGGTGGTAGCCCAATCTGTCATTGTATGGACATTATAACTCAAAGTGGGAAACTACTTCAAAGTGAGAGTGAACGGGTGGTCGAAGTGGAAGATGTTGAACAAGAAGACGAGCCACAAGTTGAGGTGTCTAATGTTGTTGAAGTTGAGAGAATTCCGAAGAAGGTGAACACTTAAGATGTGATCCATGAAAAGGTTGAGGAAAAAGTAATAGAGGAACCAAAACCTCTAGCTCCGATTCCTACAACTCCCCCTCCATTTCCTCAAAGACTAACCAAAAGAGTTGATTCGAGACGTTCTATGACATATTAAAGCAATTATCAGTGAACATTCCATTTGTGGAAGCATTTCAAGAAATGCCCAGTTTTGCTAAATACTTGAAGTATCTGATCACAAAAAAGAAGACCATAAAGAATGAAATGGTTTGTGTCACCCATCGAATTAGCTCCATCATTTCAACCACCGCCATGCAAAAGAAAGAGGATTCAGGGGCTTTCACTATTCTATGCACTATTGGATTGCGTGACTTTGCACGAGCTCTTTATGATAATGGGGCTAGCATCAACTTAATTCCTCTTGCTATCTACAATCAAGCAGAATTGGGAATGCCTAGGCCTACGAGTATGAGGTTGCAAATGGGTGATCGTTCAGTGAAGCGACCGGTAGGGATAGTGGATGATGTGCTTGTGAAAAGGAAGTTTCTCCTCCCTGTCAACATTATTATTCTTGATTGTGCAGTTGATAAAGATATCCCTATAATCTTAGGGAGACCATTCCTTGCAACTGGGAGAGCCCTCATTCATTCAAAAAGAAATGAGATCAAATTTCGGGTTAATGATAAAGAAGTTACCTTTCAAGCAAGTAAGGGCATGAAATTGCCAAATGCATATGAGAGTACCTCAAAACTTGATGTTGTTGATGTGGTAGAAGATGCCGTTGAGGTAAAGGTGGAAGAGGAATTCCTTGGTGAGGCATTGGCGGCCATGTTGATGAATTTTGATGGTGAGGACATAGAAGGATATTTGGAGACGGTGAACCCATTGGAAGGGTTTGGTTCCTACACTTATGCACCAAAGAAGCTTTCTCTTGACTTGGAGAATAGAGCCACTCCTCTCACCAAGCCTTCAATCATTAAGGCCACAACTTGAACTCAAGCCACTACCATCACACTTAAGGTATAAACTCCTTGGCTCTAACAAAACTCTACCCGTAATTGTTTCCTCTTTGTTAAATGATGTGCAGGTTGAGAAATTATTAGAGACACTGAGAGAGCACAGACGAGCCATTGGTTGGACCATATGGGATATCCGAGGGATTCCCACTGGTAATTGTGAGCATAAAATCAAACTTGAGGAAGATAGCAATCCTAGTGTGGAGCATCAAAGGAGGTTGAATCCTTCCATGCAAGAAGTGGTGAAGAAAGAACTTATAAAATGGTTGGATGTCGGGGTTGTCTACCCCATTGACGATAGTACTTGGGTGAGTCTGGTGCAATCTGTACCAAAGAAGGGAGGCATGACCGTGATTCAAAATGACAAAAATGAACTCATTCCAACGAGGACGGTGATCGGGTGGAGAGTTTACATGGACTATCGGAAGCTCAATAGTGCTACTTTCAAAGACCATTTCCCTATGCCTTTAATTGATCAAATGCTTGATTGGCTAGAGGGTAGGTCACTTTATTGCTTCTTGGATGTTTGCTGTGGCTACAACCAAATCAACATAGCCTTGTAGGACCAAGAGAAGACGTTATTCACATGTCTGTATGGGACCTTTACGTTTAGCCGGATTCCATTTGGGCTATGCATGCCCCGGTTACCTTTCAACGGTACATGATATTGATCTTATAGGATACGGTGGAGGATTTCTTGGAGGTATTCATGGATGACTTCTATGTAGTTTGTGATTCCTTCGAACATTGCCTTGATAATCATAGGCAAGTACTGCATACGAGGAGACCAACCTTATGCTTAATTGAAAAAAATATCGCTTCATGGTGGAAAAAGGTATTGTTCTTGGCCGCAAAATCTCCAAGCTGTTGATCGGACAATAATTTAAGTTATTTCCAAGCTTCCTCCTCCCATTTTGGTCAAACGTATTTGAAGCTTTTTGGGGCATGTCAGTTTCTATCGGCAATTTATCAAAGACTGCTCAAAGTTTGCAAGTCACATGTGAAAGCTTCTTGAAAAGGAGGTAAAATTTGTGTTCAGTGGGAAGTGCCTCAAAGATTTTAAGGAATTGAAAGAAAATCTCACCACGGCACCTATTATTGTTACACCTGTTTGGTCTCTTCCATTTGAGCTTATGTGTGATTCTAGTGGTGTGGCTAGTGGGGCGTGGCGGTGCTTGGTCAATGGAACCAAAAGATATTACACTCTGTCTAATATGCAAGCAATACACTCAATGGTGCACAAATGAATTACACTGTGACGGAGCAAGAATTGCTTGCTATTGTCTATGCTTTTGAAAAATTTTGGGCCTACTTGTTGGGATCCAAGGTGATTTTCTTTACTGATCATGTTTCTCTCCGCTACATTATGGCGAAGAAGGATGCCAAACCGAATTGATTAGGTAGGTCCTTTTGTTTAAAGTATTTGACTTTGAAGTCAAAGATCGGAAAGGAACGGAAAATCAAGTCGCAGATCACTTATGTAGGCTTGAAGAGGAGGGGAGACCAAAGGGAGAACTTGAAATCAATGATGCCTTCCTAGATGAACAACCTTTGGAAATATCTAGCACTTCAACTCCTTAGTATCCCCATATAGCTAACTTCTTGGTTAGTGGTCTTATCCTCGAGGAATTGGAAGCTTATCAAAAGAAAAAGTTCTTGAGGGATTGTAGGCAATACTATTGGAAGAAACCATTTTTATTCTGGATATGTGCCGACAAACATCATTCGGTGTTCTATTCCGGAAGATGAGGTGACGCTGATTCTAAATGCATGTCATGACTCTCCAGTTGGGGGTCACTACAGTGCAAACCGTACGGCGGCAAAAGTGCTTGAATATGGCTACTATTGGCCATCGATATACCAAATGCAAATCTAATTGTCAATGCATGTGATCAATGTCAAAGACAAGGGGGTCAATTTTTATAAGGCATGAGATTCCTATGAATTTTGTGATGGAGGTAGATATTGTTGATGTGTGGGGGATCGATTTCATGGGTCCCTTTGTGAGCTCATACGGCATGATGTATATCTTGGTAGCAGTGGATTATGTCTCAAAATGGGTCGAAGCAGTTGCCTTGACAAATAGCGAGGCTAAGAGTGTAACCACCTTCTTGAAGAAGAACATATTTACTTGGTTCGGAACCCCAAGGGCTATCCTTAATAATGGTGGTTCTCACTTTTGCAACAAAGACTTTGCAGGGTTGCTCGACAAATATGGAGTTAAGCACAAATGGCCACCCATTATCATCCTCAATCAAGTGGTCAAGTTGAAGTCTCCAACCAAGAATCAAGATCATTCTAGCAAAAATTGTTAATGCAAACAGGACCGATTGGTCAAGAAGGCTAGACGACGCGTTCTGGGCTTATCAGACTGCATTCAAAACACCCATTGGAACATTGCCTTACATGTTGGTTTTTGGTAAGGCTTGTCACTTACCAGTGGAGCTAGGACACAAATCCATGTGGGCATTGAAAAAGTTAAACCTTGATTGAGCCAAAGCTGCTAAACTAAGAATGACACAACTCAATGAGATAGAAGAGTTCTGTTTCCACGCCTATGAGAATGCAACCATGTATAAAGAAAGGATGAAGTCTATTCAAGATAAGAAGATCTTGAAGCGGGAATTCAAATCCGGCGACTTGGTCTGACTCTTCAACTCAAGGTTGAAGTTCTTTTAGGAGAAACTCAAGTCCAAATGGTCTGGCCCATTCAAAGTTGTTAGTGTCTCACCTTCTGATGCAATTCAATTAGAGTCTGAGGATGGAAGTCGAACCTTCAAAATAAATGGTCAAAGGGTGAAGCAATACCTTGGAGCTATTGGATAAAGGCAGCTGGTGGAATAATTCAAACAGAAAAATTGTCCCGTACCAACCTCCACAATTGATTGACAAAATGGGGTAACATCGTTGTGCCGCGACGTTAAATCAAGCGCTTCTTCGGAGGCAACCCATGTGTTGGAAATATTTGTTGTTAGATTTTTGTTTTATAGGTTTATTTGGTTTTTTTTTTGAACTTTTGGATGTGTATTTTAGAATGCAGGGTACTCATGATGCAGCTAAGTGGGATGAAGAAGCACAGGAAAATTACGAAGCTTCAATTGATTTTATGCGGCCAAAAATGCGACCGCATAATGGTTTTGCAGACTGCATATTTGTCGTAGAAATAGGCAGACGTTTTGGAAACAAGTCACTCAAAAATGCGGTGGAAGGACAACTTCGCGGGCCGCATAACGGTTCTGCGACCGCGGATATGATCACACATTGGTCTAGCACTTATAAGGTAAAAGTGCATTGCGAAATGCTTATGCGATTGCAAAAGCTGTTTTGCGATAGCAAAATGCATCTCATATTTGTAAAGTATTAAAATTTCACCCCCCCTCCTTTCCAACTCCCGACATACCCTGCTACTCTAAATTTTGAACAAAATACAAAAATAAAAGAAAAACTAAAAATAAAGAGAGAGAAGTAAGAGCTTGAACCATTCCACCTAGGAATTTCTCTCTAAAGTGCATAATAACTACATCTTCTTATCTCATCAACAATCTGGTAAAAATTTCTATCTCTAATGCTCTTTTGCTTTAGTTAATTCGTATGAATCTCCTTCCCTTTCATCCATTATCCCCATTTGCTCTACTTTGTCTCTATGATTAACCGAAATGGATTGAGTGATAGTTCGGGGGGGGGGGGGGGG
>MCJB01016758.1:169486-250473 GCA_002018475.1 Nicotiana obtusifolia
GAGGACTAAATGCTATATATATATCATGGGGGTAAGGCTAGGGTTCTTAGTTGTTGTGATTCTTGATAATGCACAGTGGGTATTCGAGGGTTGAAATGGAAATTGATAAATTGATTGTTGTGGTGTGTTGACTCTATGAAATAATGTAGTGTCCATGTAGTATAGGGTAGAATTAAAGTCCCACGATTGCCTGTGCCTCATGTCTCGGTGAAGAAAATGACTTCTACGACGCTGCATAACGGATTCGCGGTCCGCAGAATCATTGCATATCTAAGACAAGTTGTATGCTTGTGGGATGTTGACTCTACGGTGGATTCTACGGTCACAGAACTGATTTGTAGACTGCGAATTCATCGTAGACGTCAATAGGTGCAAGATAATTTTGAAGTTGAATTTGCATTCATTGTCTGGTTGCAGATTAGTTTTGCGACAACTTAAGTGGTCTGCGTAAATTGTTGACCATAGAAGTATTCATTCTGAGGTGCATTTCGCAGTCCGTAGATCTATTATATGATTGCATATGATGTCCGCAGAATATGTTTTCCCCTTCGTTTCTTTTCCATTTTCTATGAATGTTTCTGTCATATGCTCACTTCACTTCTTGGCAGGAATGGCACCCAAGAAAACCCAAGCATCTACAACACCCACCACAAGAGTAAAGAGACGGGCTGGAGCTATTGGTCTGACATAACAGCAGCCCCAACGCAAAAAGCCTGGCACATATGTCACTTCATCTGAGTCCGTCTCTCAATCTAAAGAGGAGAGGGAACCACTTGACCTAGTGCCACCATTTGATCCCCGCGCAGAAGTAAGAAGAAAGAATGTTGAGGATACACTCAGGTTTACTATTGCCGAATCCTGGACTAAATACAGTGAAGCAAGGGAAAAAAAGGGACATCCTCGAGGAGAAGAGGCTGAGTGTGAACGGACTTAAGGAGAATTACCCGCGCATACTGGAAAATATCAACAAGAGGGAATGGGAGTTCTTCACTAAGCCCTAGGGGGAATATATCGAGGTAAGCAGCAAGCCAAGTGACGAGCTTACTTGACATCAGTCACAGTCAGAGGGGTTGCGGTATCTTGTGGCTCCAAATAAATCAATGAAATCTATTTTGGGTAATGGGAACCGGGTACGGCAGAATATAATGACAAATTGGTGTGAAAGGAAGATGAGCGTACTTGGGTAGCTTCTGTCATAGCATAGGGGACTCCAGCCTGGATTGCACCAGGCCAGAAATTCAAAAGAGGGATATCACCCTAGAAAGCCGGTATTGGCTAAGTTCTATTCTAGTCTACAGCCAACAAGAAATGAAATTGACATCAGTATAGACAAGGCGATCCTAATTGCTTCAATCATGTCAGGCTTCAAAATTTATGTGGGGAAACTCATATTCCCCGAGATAGGTGTCCAAGCAGACCAAGGGAAAACTTCGTTCCACTTCCCGTTCCTCATCACTTCTTTGTGTAAACACGCAGAGGTTCCCCAATTACCAAATATGACCGCATAATAGAGGACACTCAAGATATTGACATTACTAGGCACTCTACTCCTTTAGAGAATGTGCTCGCGGAGGCAGAGCAACCAGTCATCCACCCACCGGCCTCATCCACTTCAGCAGCACCTACCACCTCTACATCTACTGCTAGGCCATCTACAACATCAACACCTACGGTGGCCACTACTGCCATACCACCAGTTTCACTAGCTACCATCTCCAAGTTTAGTCTACTTGCACATCACACTAATGTCAAAGTAGACAAGCTTGCGAAATATCTTCCACTACTCATCAGGCAAGCATTGGCACCACTCTAAGCCTCAGTGAGTGATCTTAAAAAAACATCTATCTTATGATTATGGGAAAGTCACCGCATAACACATTATGCGACCACATACGTGTTATGCGGTGGGTTCTGCTGAAGGGGTAACAATGCGACGCACAATGTGATCGCATAATGTGAATGCGGTCCGCAAAGTGAATTACCTTGTCGCATTTTGGTAAACAATTTTAGCCAAATTTCCTGCTTCAGTTTGCAATTGAAATGCGGTCCGCATAGTGAAAATGCGACCGTATCTGTGCAGCAAACTTCACGCAGTGGTTTCTCTCCCCTTTTTAGGCATTCCTTCCCAGTATTGTGGTCTTTTGAATCCCCTGCACTCTAACACACTCTTCAAATTGCTTAAGTAAATTTATCTTTGAAAAAAAATTAAAAAGTAAAGAACAAAAACAAAAATAAATGTTACCACACATAGGTTGCCTCCCATGAAGCGCTTGATTTAAAGTTGCGGCACGACGAAGTTGAGACTCCTTTAAAGTTACTAATTGGTCGGGCACGGACCATCTTTGAGAGCCAGCTGCTCCACCAAATGCTTTTCACCATCTGTGCCCAAGTAGTGTTTGACTCTTTGGTCATTTACTTTGAAAGTTTGGATCCTATCTTCTGAAGCTAGTTCCACAGCTCCAAAGGGAGAAACATCGACTACTTTGAATGGACCAGACCATTTCGATTTGAGCTTGCCCGAAAATAACTTGAGTCTGGAGTTAAAGAGCAATACCAAGTCACCCGACTTGAACTCTCTTTTCAAAATCTTCTTATCATGGACAAACTTCATCTTCTCTTTGTACACAACTGCACTTTCATAAGCATGGAAATGGAATTCCTCCATTTCACTAAGTTGTGTTAACCTCAAAGTAGCAGCTTTTGCCCAGTCCAAATTTAACCTTTTTAATGCCCACATAGCCTTGTGCTCCAATTCCACGGGCAGATGGCAAGCTTTTCCAAACACTAACTGATAAGGAGAAGTACCAATAGGAGTCTTGTACGCCGTGCGGTATGCCCACAATGCGTCATCTAGCTTCCTTGACCAATCGATCCTGTTTGCATTAATAGTTTTTGCTAGAATGCTTTTTATCTCCCGGTTGGAAACCTCCACTTGACCGCTTGGTTGCGGATGATAAGGTGTGGCTACCTTGTGCTTGATACCATATTTTTCAAGGAGAACTTTGAAGTCCTTGTTGCAGAAATGAGACCCCCCATCACTAAGAATGGCTCTAGGAGGCCAAACCGAGTGAAGATGTTCTTCTTCAAGAATGTGGTCACACTTCGTGCCTCATTTTTTGGTAGGGCGATCGCTTCAATCCATTTGGACAGGTAGTCCACAGCCACCAAAATGTACTTCATCCCGCATGAGTTACAAAAGGGACCCATGAAATCAATTCCCAAAACGTCGAAGATTCTATCTCCATCTGTAAATGTATTGGCATTTCATGCCTCTTGGAGATTGGACCTTGTCTTTGACATTGGTCACAAGCCTTGACCATTTGATTTGGATCATGGTAGATCGAAGGCCAATAACCACATTCAAGAACCTTCGCCGCTATTCGATTTCCTCCATAGTGACCCCCAACCGGTGAGTCGTGGCATGCCTTTAGGATTGGCACAATCTCTTCTTCCGGAACACATCTTCTGATAATGTTGTCCGCACAAACACGGAACAAAATAGGCTCCTCCCAATAGTAGTACCGACAATCTCTCAAGAACTTCTTCTTTTGATAAGGTTCTAATCCGTCCAGAATAAGGTCACTAACTAAATAGTTAGCAATATCGGCATGCCAAGGAGCAAAAGTATTAGATAGGGCCAATATGTGTTCATCAGGGAATGCATCATTGATTTCAAGATCTCACTTTGGTCTCCCTGCTTCTTCAACCCTTGACAAATGATCCGCCACTTGATTTTGAGTCCCCTTGCGATCCTTGACTTCAAAGTCGAACTCTTGCAGCAACAAGACCCATCGAATCAACTGAGCTTTGCATCCTTCTTTGCCATGAGATAGCGAAGAGCTGCATGATCTGTGTACACTATCACCTTGGATCCCAACAAATAAGCTCGAAACTTCTCAAAAGCATAGACAATAGCCAGAAGTTCTTGTTCAGTCACCGTGTAATTCATTTGTGCCCCATTGAGTGTTTTACTGGCATAGTAAATCGGGTGAAGAACTTTGTTTTAACGTTGGCCAAGCATTACTCCAATGGCTACACTACTGGCGTCACACATGAGCTCAAAAGGAAGTGACCAATCGGGTGTGACAATAATAGGTGCCGTGGTGAGTCTTTGCTTCAACTCCTCAAAAGCTTTGAGGCATTTCTCATCAAACACAAATTTGGCATCCTTCTCAAGGAGTTTGCACATAGGATTTTCAATCTTGGAGAAATCCTTGATGAAGCGCCGATAGAAACCGGCATGCCCTAAGAAACTTCGAACACCCTTAACGGAAGTAGGTGGAGGAAGCTTAGAAATAATCTCTATCTTTGCCCGGTCAACCTCTATGCCATGCTTTGAAATTTTATGCCCCAACACAATGCCTTCATCCACCATGAAGTGACATTTCTCCCAATTGAGCACAAGGTTGGTTTCTTCACATCTCTTGAGCACTTGTCTAAGATTGTGAAGACAATGCTCAGAAGACTCACCTACCACCGAGAAATCATCCAGGAAGACTTCTAGAAAATCTTCTACCATGTCGGAGAAGATGGACATCATGCATCTTTGAAAAGTGACCGGAGCGTTGCATAAACCGAATGGCATCCAGCTAAAAGCAAACGTTCATAGGGGCAAGTGAATGTCGTCTTCTCTTGATCCTCCAATGCTATGCTAATTTCATTGTAGCAGGAATATCCATCAAGGAAACAATAGAATGACCTTCCCGCTAGCCGATCAAGCATTTGATCAATAAAAGGCATAGGGAAATGGTCCTTGCATGTGGCACTGTTGAGTTTCCGATAATCCATACACACCCTCCAGCCGGTTACCGTTCTTGTTGGGATAAGCTCGTTTTTCTCATTTTCAATCACAGTCATGCCTCCCTTTTCGGCATGCATTGCACCGGGCTCACCCAAGAACTATCGGCAATGGGGTAGACTACCCCGGCATCCAACCATTTGATTATTTCTTTCTTTACCACCTCTTGCATTGACGGGTTCAATCGTCGTTGATGTTCCCCACTCGGTTTGGTCCCACTTTCTAATTGGATTTTATGCTCGCAAATTCCAGCGGGGATCCCATGAATGTCCGCAATTGTCCATCCAATGGCTTGCCTATGCTCTTTCAAGACTTTCAACAATTGTTCCACCTGCACATCATTCAATAAAGAAGAAACGATTACCGGTAAAGTATCATTTGAGCCAAGAAATTTATACCTCAAGTGCGGAGGAAGTGGTTTGAGCTCTAGTTGTGGTGGCTCAATAATAGATGGCTTTGCGGGAGGTGTGGATCTATTCTCCAAGTCGAGAGAGAGCTTTGCCGGAGCATAAGAGTAAGAACCACGCCAATCCAATGCATTTACCGACTCCATGAAACCCTCCATATCCTCACCGTCAAAGTTCACCAAAATAGATGCCAATGCTTCACCGAGGCATTGTTCTTCCATTTGCATTTCAACCGCATCTTCCACCTCATCAACAATATCAATCACCGAAATGCTTTCATACTCATGCGGTAGCTTCATACCCTTGCTTGCTTGGAATGTGACCTCTTCATCATTCACACAGAATTTGATTTCATTCCGTTCCGAATCCATGAGTGCTCTTCCCGTGGCTAGGAATGGTCTTCCCAAGATAATAGGGATTTCTTTGTAAACCACACAATCAAGAATTACAAAATCAGCGGTCTCTTGATGGAATGATCGGCCATTTGCAATCTCATACTTGTTGGCCTTGGCATTCCTAACCCCGCTTGTTTGTAAATGGCAAGCGGCATTAAGTTAATGCTATCCCCATTATCACAAAGGGCCCTTGCAAAATCACGCGCCCCAATAGTGCATGGAATAGTAAAGGCCCCCAGGTCTTCTTTCTTCTGAATGGAGGTTGTGGCAATAATGGAACTAACCCAGTGAGTCATATTCACCACCTCATTCTTGATGGTTCTCTTCTTGGTGATCAAATCTTTCAAATATTTGGCAAAACCTGGCATCTCTTGAAAAGCTTCCAAGAACGGGATGTTTACCGATAATTGCTTTAGAATGTCATAAAACTTCTCAAACTTGTGATCATCAACCCTTCTTACAAGTCTTTGAGGAAAAGGAGGAGGACGTCTAGGAATAGGCGGAAGAATGTATGGTGTCTCTTTTGCCTTTTCCTTTACCACTTCTCGGTTCTCTTCTTGCACTTATACATCTTCCGGAATTTTCTCAATTTCGACAACACTTGGCTCTTCAACCTCAACCCCTTTTTTGAATTCTTCTACCTCAACCACTTGTTCACCCTTTCCTTGTAGTACCTTCCCACTCCTAGTAGTAATTGTCATGACATGAGAAGTTAGGCCACTCCCACTACCCTTTGGGTTCGCAATTGTGTCACTAGGGATTATTCCCTTTTGCTTTGGATTTTGCTCCCTAGAGAGATCTCTCATTTGCATCTCTAATTTTTGAATGGTTGCAGTATGAGAGCCAACAAGCTCGGTCATGTTCCTCATGGAATTGTCGGATTTTTCTTGATTTTGCAATATCCTTTCAAGCATACTTTCCAACTTAGACTCAGTTGAGGAACCTTGATTTGAATATTGACCCTTTGGGGGAAAATAGGGATTTTAACTCCGATTTGAGAAGTTGTTGTTGTTGTTCCAATTTCCTTGGTTTGAGCCACCTTGGTCGTTTCGCCATTGTTGGTGGCCTTGCCCTTGCGGGTTTGGCCTCCATTAAATTTGTGATCCTTGACCTTGGTAATGTTGCCTTTGATACCCTCCTTGAGAGTTGTTGACATAATTTGCTTCCTCAAAATCTTCATTTGGTACGGGCTGCACATTCTCAACTACATTTACTTTCTTCTTTAGGCTCTCGGTGAACATCTTTGTCAACACTTTAACATTTGTAGCAAGCCCTGCAATCACTTGATCTCTCTCTTGATTTTCCTTGATCATGTTGCTCAAGGAAGGAAAGCCATAAGTAATTCCACCTGTGGTGTCCTCAGAATGTCATGCTTGATTATGCTTTGCCATTTTGTCAAGTATTTGTGTCACCCTTGCGAATGATTTGTCCATGAAAGATCCGGCAGCTGCATTCTTGGCTATAGATTGGTTCATCGGATCCAAGCCCATGTAGAATTTCTCCAACAAAATAGAATCCGGGAAACCATTGTTGGGAGACCTCACCAAATATAATTTGAAACGATCCCATGCCTCATGTAGTTGTTCTCCCGGTAATTGCTTGAAGAAGAAAATTTTATCCCGGAGCTCAGACTTCTTACTTTGTGGGAACCATTTAGACAAGAAGGCTCGGACAAGTTTGGGCCAGGAATGAATGGAGGTTGGAGGGAGATTCTGAAGCCATTTCCTTGCGTCCCCAGCTAGAGAGTACTTGAAGCTTCTCAACCTTAGGGCATCATCAGAGATATTGTTCTGCTTATGCATTGCACATACACCCAAGAAGTTTCTAAGATGTTGTGTTTGATCATCATCAGTGGAATTCCTGAAAACCCCTCCGCTTTGAGCATAAGGATTAACCGGTGTTCCACCTTGAAAGTTGCAGCACCAATAGCAGGAGGTACAATAGCATTTGTATCCTCAATGTACTCCTCGATATCCGCAAAAGGATTTCCTTCCATTTCTGCCTCCACGTCTTCACCATATTCTGACATGTTTTCCTATCAACACCAAGCAAAACAAGCAAAGTGTGATAGAGTAGAATAAGACGTAAGTAAAGCACACACTAATCAGTAATTTCAAAATCGTATTCCCCGGCAACGGCGCCAAATTTGATACGCTCAAATTACACTTTAATAAATAGTGTAAGCGGTCGATGTCAAACATAATAACCCAACAAGGTTGGGGTCGAATCCCACGGGGAATAGGTGTGAAAAGTTTACTTGATTAGTGTGTTACTCAACTAAAGTCGTAATTCTATCCAGTTAACCGGAACAAGAGTATGAATTGAGTTTGGTTTTAAATAAAGTCTAATTGCAATGTTGAGAATGTAAATAATTTGATTAAAGAAACCAAGGTTGTGTCCCCATTAATGAAGTGTAATGCTATTGATGTCAATATGATATATTTCTAACGGAAGATTCTTTTTGATATGCAAATGATGTCTAAGTGACTACCCAATATTTTCCAATAGTTAGGTAGTATTTTCTCTTTATGATTTTTCCAAATATAAAAGAGTTGTGATTAAAAACAATCAATTTATGCCAAATAAAAACCCACTTATTCCTAAGCAATTTTATTAAACAAGGTTTAAAGCCTTGAGTCTTTGATATTTACTTCTACCAAATTCTACCCCACTTTCCCAAGCAAAGATAGAATTTTACGGCGCTTGTTAATGTTTGCAACCACCAACAATGATTGAAGAATGAGAAATAAATAAATATCAATCAACCGTTAAATATATATTCAATGTTAAACACCCAATAACATCACACCCATTTAGGGTCCACAACCTTAGTATTTAAAATTAGCTACTCATACTAAACTCTGAAAACAAGAGAATATTAACTGTCATAAAGCTTACAAAGTGAAAGATTCTTGACCCAAAAGCTTCCAAAAGAAAAGAATATTCAAGCCTTGTACTTTACCTTCAAAGTCTGACAAGATAGCCCCCACAAAACCCTAATAGACCTATTTATAGAGGCTCAAAAATCGAGACAAAATTCGGACTAATCTGCCCTGAAGTTGAATATGCGACCGCATTTCTGTCGCATAACAGAAATGTGCTCCGCATTTTTGACATGTCTATCGCAGATTGTAACCCTAATTTCGCCTTCACCGCATTCATGGTTTGCGGTCTGCATTGTAGAAATGCGACCGCATTTTGCATCGCATTTTCTTCCTTCAGTAGACTTCATGCTTGGTTTGCGGTTGCTTCTGTGGCTCGCAAACACATTATGCGATCGCAGAAGCGACCGCATTTTTGAAATTGAACTTCGCCCAGGATTCTGTTTTGGTCTGCGATCTCTCTATGCGATCTGCGGCTCGCAGACAAGTTATGCGATCACAGATCTGACCGCATTCTTGACGTTGAACTTTGCCCAGAAGTCTGTCTTGATCTGCGATCTTGGTGTGAAGTATGCGGCTCGCATGTGGTATGTGCGATAGCATATCCACCTCTGCGATGCTTTTCTACTCTTTTCTTGTCTTTTTGTGGCTTTTTGAACTCTTTTCCATGCTCTTAGGTCCTTACACCTCATACACAGCAAAAACTACTAAAATTACATAAGTACCTAGGGAAATTGCATTTAAAACAAGTTAATATCTAAGCAATTAGTATAAAAATATGCCGAAATTCCCCGGCACATCAATTGACACCAAAACTTTGAAGCTCTCCTTGAGAAGGTTGAGCGAGATTGAAATGGGGACATTCCTCAACTCAAAAAAGATGTTGCTGAGCTCAAGTTAGAGATGCATAAGATGCAGACATTAGAGTTTGACCTCACGGCCCTTCTCTTGGTAGATGAGGAGCATGGTACTGGCACCTCCCTAGCATCGGACCTTGTTTTGGATTTCACAAACCTCCTCTTAGTAGAGGAGGAACATCGTACTGGCATCTCAAAGGCTCTGGAACCTGCTGTGCACAATGACCATTCAGAGGACGAATCAGTAGAGTCTCGTAAGGAGACAGACAGAGAGTAAGCTGTTGAGGAGGTCGATAACCAGACGCTTAACAAAGGTAAATTGGTTGCTTCTACAAAGGAACATGATGAGGAGGAGGCAGAAATATAGAGAACTATTGCACATTCTCTTGAGGACATGGCTGCCATGCCTACCACCACTATCATAGAACATCATCGGGTGAGGCCAGTAGCTCCCTGGTCCAGGACCCGGTTCCGCAACTTGAGGAGCCCATTACTTTGGTCCTGGACACCACTATCCAGTCGGAGCTTCACCCTACTGACCCTCCGTTTAATTTCCTGGCCATACGGCTGCATCAGACAGTCCAACCCCTCCAAATGCTTAGTGCGCTCTAGGAAACCCCTAAACATTGCTCTTAATTCTTTTAATGCATTGAAGGCAATGCATGATTCTATGTTGGGGGGTGGGGTAGCAAGAAAACTTTTGAAAATTGTACATAGATATTAGTTTTCACAGTGTAGATAGTAATGAATTCCCCTTGGTTTTTCTTTGCCAGGTTCTTTTCCAAGGGTGTAATAGTAGAACTACGGCCATAGTCATGAAATGTTTGGATTCAAGCATGTGATAATTTTTTTGTGAAATAAAATTTACCCTTCAAATTTTGTGATAAATAGTCATTTTAGTGAAATTAAGGCTCGTTCTTTGACTTTGTGTTTACTTAGAAGCTCAATATCATGTGATGAAGCTTTGTATTACCTTGTATTTGAGGGCTGAAAATATGCCGAATCGAGCATTTCATGCGTCATGAGTGGTGAGGATTTGTGAATAATGCATGTGCTTAACTCGTACTCTAGAACTTGCCTGGTTGGTTCCTCAATGCAAATCTTAGGTTGATATTCGGTTATTGAAATGATCTTAGGCCTTCTTTATGATTGCAAACTAATTCATGGCCAAATTGACCTCCCTTGTGCATTTATACCCTTGTTGTCCCCCATTGAGCCTTTAACTTTTTCTTTGGCTACGACATTACAAACTTACCCTTTTTGTGAAATTACTCCCTCTTTTGCACCCATCCTCCTTGAAGGTTATGAATGAGGCTTAAAGACTAAGTTGGGGGTGTTGGTGTTAATTGAGAAATGGTAGAGGAACATATTATGTATAGAGGCTAATATCACGAGGTTGTATATTGCGAAGCGAGCGGCTAAGTTCAGAGCCAACGTACTTAAAACCAAAAGCTCCACAAAATACTTAATCTTCTAAAAAAAGAGAAGATGAAGAGAAAAATGGAGTGTTGAGCAAACGTGGTAAGACAAACAACTAGGGGGTAGTTATGAACTACAAGGTGGGTTGATAGTAGCAATTAGATATCAATAAGGGCAAAGTGTGCTACTTAAGAAAGAATCTGTGTAGCGTTCAAGGAGGGTAAAGTTACTAATTTCCCAAATATTCATCCAACTCGTCCCCAAGCCTACACTAAAAATCGTGAAAGGTCCTTTTTGATCAACAACCAAATATTCGTGAGCTAGCAACGAGTTAAAATAAGGGCAAGCATATGGACTGATACTTGTGACACTTGACTTTCTTTCTGAGTACGAGAGTTTTTGAATGTATCCATTGTACATAATTGTATTTGTTGAGTTGGGATTTACTTTTTTGTGAGGACTCATAAATAGCAAGAGTTTACAGAACTTAGGCTTCTTGTATTTGTTGAGTTGGGATTTGAACAATTTTTTATATTTGTTGAAGGGTAAATAAAGGAAATTACATGTTTGTTAGCTAACAATTAGCACCATCCACAGTCATTGATGTTTTGTGATTGGTCGTAAGTAGATTAATCTCCTCGTAGGGTAGCTCTTTAGTTGTTTGAGGACAAGCAAGAGTTTAAGTTAGGGGTGTTGATGTGCCGTAGAAATGCAGCACTTTGAATACTAGTTTCATAGACTTTAGCATGTCTTTTAAAGTATTTTAAGTCATTTCTTATGTAGTTTTGGTGTTCTGCAGGAAATCAGACTTGAAGAGTCAAGAACATAGAAAAGATGACAAAAAAACCATGAAGAAGGCAGATTTGCAACATATATGTGACCGCAGGTTGATGTGTGAACCACATTTCTATCGTAGATGTAACTAGGCCAGCCCATTTTTAAGAGTCAAATATGTGGTCTAGTATGCGGTTGCATAACCATTGTGCGGACCGCAAAATTATCACACAAATGCAAGATAAATTCCCAATGATCCAAAGGTGACGATTATGCGATTCATTATGCGGACTACAGAATCAGTATGTTAACCGCATAAGTGATATGCCCTGGAAATCTAGAAGTGCTAAAGATTAGATCTGTGACATTGTAATGATTGTGTAGACCGCAAATCACATCTGTGGTCTATTCTGTGATCGCGAACTCTCATGAAAGGCTATTTTTGTCAAATTTTGTTCGCATTTTTTGGGGAATTATAAATAGAATAACTAGGGTTTTTGTGGTACATCTTCTCTGAAAGGGGTCCTACATTGAGAGCATTGAATACTGCACTTATTGTGGATCTTTTTGGATAGATTCCAACACTTTGTCTTCATTGTAAGCTTTTATTACTTTCTTTAATGCATTGTTCTTGTATTTTAGTATGAGTAGCTAACTTTAAATAATAAGTTATTGACCCCAAATATGTGTAATGTTAATGGGAGTTTACCATTGAATATCATTAATGGGTGGTAGATTTCTATACATTTCTTATGCTTCATTTATGGTTGATGGTTGCAAACATTAACTAGTGCCAATTTACTTTATATTTCACTTGAAAAAGTGGGTTAGGGTTTGGTAGAGATGAATAGCAAGAACTTAAGCCTTTAAACCTTGTTTAATAAAATCGCTTAAGAATAAGTGGGTTCTACTTGGCATAAACTGGTTGCTCTTAATTGTAACTCTTTATGTTTGGGATAATTATTAAGAGAAAATACTACTGGAAAATATTGGGTAGTCATTTAGGAACAATTTGCATATCAAAGGACCTCCCATTAGAAATATATCATATTAATACCAATAGCAATACATTCCATAGAAGGGAACACAACCTTGGTTTCTTAACCCAATTAATCAATTCTCTTAAAAAAATAGCTTCTATTAACAATTCATAATTACCAAACTCTTTCTTAACTAATGGAGTAGAATTATGGCTTTAGTCAAATGACACACTATTCAAGTAACCTTTCCACACCTATTCCCTGTGGGATTCGACTCCAACCTAGTTGGATTATTATATTTGACATCGACCACCTTACACCATTTATATAGGTGTAATTTGAGCATATCCAGCATTGGCTTAGATCAGCATGGTGAAGGAAATAATTGGTTCCCTTGGTATGATAGAGCATTACAGTATTTTCTGCGAGTTAGACTAATGGGTCTGGCAGCCTGCTTCACTTGGTTTATTTAGAGGGATTAGATTATGTTGGCCTAGATATGTGCAGATGGGTTTCGAAGAGTTTGCGATGGTTTGACCATGACTTGATGTTGATGTCTTCTATGGGTATGGAACATTTGTTGTGTGTCGTGAGTTTCTCCTGAAATGAGTTAAGTGGGATTTTTCTATTTGATGAAATAGTTATTCTACCTGTGAGCCGCGTGAGATTGGGTTTAATGGGAAAGGTTATGACTTAGTTAAAAGGAAGGTCATGAGTTTTAGATAACATGAGAGATTTTAGATGTTTAAGAGGATGCTAGCACTATTTTGTATCGTCTGAGAAGGGTGTCTATCGTAGAAGAGTGTGTATTGTAGAAGGGTGTGTATTGTAGAAGGCGCAATTTGTACTGATTTGCGGATACTAAACTAGCACTACAAAGTTCGCGTGCTTGGTAACTGTTGACTTTAAGTTTTGCCACTTGATGCAGAAGATTTATGAGAGTATTACTCATAAGGTGATTATTTATGCATGACGTGGAAGTCATTTAGGTGGGAGAGTTAGAGATCGAGTACAGATATTTTTGTATTCTTGAGGTTTAGAGATTGGATTCTCATAGAGGTGGACTATCCTTTGATTGCAAACTGTGAAAGAGAATTAAGGGTTACACAACTGATTGTATGTGTCATGGATATGGTCACTATGGACTTTTGGAAGGCTATCTACCTATTTTGGAATATATTAAATCAGTTGGGGACAATATTGGTAGGCCTAACGTGAATGGGTATCCTACACTAGATTGATTTACTTATTCGGTGTAGCATTTGTTGTGGGCATGTTATTGGGTGAAATTGATCTTATTCATGCCCTAATATATTTCGTGTGTTACTCTCTTATGTACGATGGGTTGTGATACTACTTGACAATTCACATGCATGTTGTGCCGTTGTTTAAGCCTTGTGGCGTTATGAGCGAGATGGCTCTTCAGATGTCAATTTGCTTATAGCAACTTAGTTGCGCATGGCCTTTTTCCATAGTTTATTATGCTATCTGTGTGGTTGTTTTTATGCACTTTATGTTCTTGATGTTGATACTCATGTGTCAGTTGAGTATGAGCATTATGTCTCAATGGGTATTCATATTTGGATTGATTTGGTTGGATCAGGTTGCGCGCTTCAACGGGTTATGTTGGATATGATTCAGCGTGATTTTTCACGTGTTTTGTTTCCCCTTTGTGGGATGAGTTCACAGAATTATGCTTTTATTGTTATATCTATTAAACTTGTTGGATAGCTCTCCTATTTGGTTCTCTTTCATTTATTGGTCATATTCAAGTTGTTGCTTGTTTGGTGTATAGATTGTGTCGTATGAGGCTTTAGGGGCATTTGATGTGGCATGTCATTCGAGCAGCTTGTACTCGGTGAGATGAGGTTATTGGGCCTGAAATTAATGTAATTGGATTTGGATAAGGTATGTTTGGAAGAAGAATGCCATTAGTCTACTCAAATTTTGGCAATGGTTCTTTTTGGAGTGAGAGAACTCCGTGACTTACTATTTTGATGGGTGGTTATGAGTTTCTACATGTTTCTTTCATCCTCATCGTGTTTCAAAGGTCTAGAACAAGGTTTGATTTAATATGGGGTATATTAACGATACCCGGTTTGATAACGAATAGTTACTGCAGCAGAAGAAATTGCTATGGGTATATGAGTTATGGGGTACACCATGTGGTTACATCATGGTAGTCTGTTTATGACTCGATGCAACTCCTGGGGACTGTTACAACATGTATGTACAATAATCTAATCATTGAGGGAGTTCCAGATCTTGAAATTTGGTTCTAAGACTTATGGCCTAAGGTTGAAGGAAGAATCTTCAGTCGGGATATGTTAATGAAATTATATGGATTGAGGTGGCATAGAATCACTCATGGGTGTATGTATGAGGAGCTTATACAGTTATTTGAAGGATTTGGGATGACTCTTGGCACGTTCGAGGACAAATGTGTGTTTAAGTGAGGGAGAATGTAACGACTCGACCAGCCATTCTGAGCTCGAAGCATTCTGTTCTATGGCTTAAGGTGTTGAGTAACTTCATATGATGCATCAAGACTTGTTGATACAGTTGGTTTTGATTTTTCGAGAGCTTTCAGACTGATCTGGAAGAGTGATTCTTAAATTAGAACTTTAAGTGGGAAGAGTTGACAAAGGCTTGACTTTTGAGTAAATGACCCCGGAATCGGGATTTGATGGTTTCAATAGGGTCGTATGGTAATTTTGGACTTGGGCATGTGTTTATATTTAGATTTGGAGATTCCTAGAAGGTTTTGACTCTATTTGCCAAAAGTAGGAAATTTGAAGAATTGGAGAGTTCTTGGGTTTGACCAGAAGTAGACTTTGGTGTTATTGGACTTTGATTGTGGTTGAGACTTTGGATAGGTTCATTTAGTTGATTGGAACTTTTGTGCCAAGTTTGGTTGTAATTCGAAATGTCTAAGTGTGATTCAAGTTAAGAGATGGATTTTAACCTTCGATTTAATTTGGATGTTATTTGTGGTGTTTTGATCATTTGGATATGTTTGTATTAATTATTCGGATTTATTGGTATGGTTGGACGGGGGGGCCTGGGTCTCGATGTGTTTTAGGATAGTTTTGGACCATTCGGGAGTGGTTTGGTGCTGCTGTTATTGGTGCATCACACCTGCGGAGGATGGTGCGAGATGCGATGTCGCACCAGCGATGATTAGGGGCGCATCTTCGAAGAAGGCTATTCTGGTAAGTGGTCGCACCTATGCTGTTTGTTATGCTGATGTGAAGGAGTTTTGCCGATATGACCTCCGCTTTTGCGAAGATTTATGTGCACCAGTGATGGCTGGTTAGATGATAGGAGCTCGCAGAAGTGAGCCATTTGTCGTAGAAGCAATACTAGTATATGCGTGATTTTTGGATGCGAAGATCCCTGGCAATGTAATATTTTTTGCGTTTTGCTCATTTTTTCACTATTTTGAGATTTGGAGCTCGGGAAGCAGAAATTTTGGAAGGGGATTCCGCCACTATTTTAAGGGTAAATGATTTCTATTTGATTTTGATTATATATCTTATTTTCGTATGGATTATACACTTAGATTATGGAATTTGAAAGAGAAATATGGGATTTGGTCTACAATTTAAGAGTGAAAATTGGGGATTTGGAGTCGATTTGGACTCGATTTTGAAATCTAATCACATATTTAGACCTGTGGGTGAGTAATCTGGATCTAACCCTTGACTCGGGTTTTGACTATGTGGGCCAAGGTTGACTTTTATTAACTTTTTGGGATTTGGTTAAAGATTGAAGATTTATTATTTGGAATTGATTCCTATGGTTTTGTTTGACATTATTGACTTGTATTTGATTATAATCAAGTCTTTTGGAGGTTGATTTGAGAGGGAAAGCTATTTTGAAAGGTTAAAGCTTACCGGGTGGAGGTAGGTCTCTTGTCTATCCATGTAAGAGGGAATTCTCCCCATAGGTGGTCTATTTGCTACTTGTTGCTTGAATTAGGTGTTATGTGTATGCGAGGTAATGATCGTATATGCGTAGCTAGATTGTGACCAGGTAAGGTAAAGTCTAGCTTATGATTATGCCTTGTTTGGAATATGGAAACTTATTATACATGTTCCATTGATTCAATGACTACGTGATGACTTTTAATTGTGGTTGAAAAGGATGTTTAAAGTTATGACTTGTTGAATTGCACATAAACGATTATTTTGCCATATGAGCTTCTTTGTAAAACCTTAGTCATATACTTGCCTTATTAATTTATGATTTGGTGATTACATGGCTTATTTATTCATGTTAAATGTTATGAAAAGACAATGAAATATGAAATTGCTTATTCAATTGTTGAGATGAATTGAATTACATGATTAGCCATAGCCGTCTTTAGCCATATGTACTTTTATCCGCATTTCTATCCTTATGATTTGATGCCTTTAATTATATTGCCTCATACATATATTTATAGGTTGTAGAGTTGAATATTGTGAAAAAGTGATGAATTTTAGAACCACCAACATTATGAACGGATATTGATTGTTGATGATGTTGTGTGGATTGGATTGCATGCAGTAATGGTATTATGTGTGGATCGTTTCACATTGCAAAAATATTATTACTATTAGTGGAAGGGTTTTCTACATTGCATGGATACGGTACCAATCCTCCGAAGTCAGGTGTTTACTTTGGGCCCTACGAGCGTAGGCACTAAGATTGGTATTGTTGACTAACTTATATTGTGACTATGAAAGATTGAGTAATTTATATTGTGTTATCCCTTATTACTCATGAAGTGGCTCTTAATTATATATATAAATGTTGAATTGTGCAGTGAGATGTAGTATGGGATAGTGAGCAAGCATTGGTAGCCTAGACTGATTTAGTGGCTCTTATATTATATGTGGATGTTGATTGACTCGTATCATGATTATAAAAAAAAAGTTGAGATAATCGATATTGTATTCAGTCTCCTTGTCTGAAAAGCATGTCTATATTCCAGTTTTCCTATGTTTCTATTGACAGACCAGATTGATGATATCATGCTTTATTCCATGCTCTATTTATGCTTCATATGTTTATTGAGTTGTTAGTAAGTGTTAGAGTCTACCCCTCGCTGCTATTTCTTTGAGGCTAAACTTGATACTTAGTGAGTAACGTGATTGTGTATTCATACTATACTTCTGCACATTTTGTGTAGGTTTAGGGGCTGATTTTAGTAGTATTCACCCCACGGAGTAGGAGTGCTATCTGGAGACTTCGTGGTGAGCTGCTTACTTGACCCAAACCACAGCTTATGGAGTCCCTTCCCTACTCATTTATATTTGTCTATATATTATCTTTCTGGATAGATGTTCTTATTCTGTTGAGAATATTTACTCTTATTAGATGCTCTGATATAGTGACACCGGTTTTGGGTGATTGTTAGACAGTAGTCGGCGTGTTTGGACCCTGTCTTTGATTTTGCATTTATGTCATTGATTTGAAGATTTATTCCGCATTGTTATTTATATCATGAGAAAATTTATGGTTTAATACCTAGATTCTATTGTTGTTGTTGGATGTTGGCTTGTCTAGCGAGCGGGTTAGGTGTCATCACGACCTTTGGTGGGATTTTGGCTCGTGAGAGTAAGTGAATATCTAAGAGCTTAAGATGATTTTGACTGTGACATTAAAGTTAATATTGTCAACATGCTTGAAGAGTTTGTCGCATGATAGTGATTGACTTGTTTGTTGAGCAAAGTTGTATACTTCTAGGAAAAGGAGTGTGTATTAGTGTCACGGCCCAAAATCCCATCGGATCCGTGATAGCGACTAACACCATTTGCTAGGCAAGCCAACATCCAATGTGCATAAATAAACTTAATTAACAGTATCAAATAGCCTCAAATGCGAAATAATATAAATTATTGAAGTAAAATAGCGGTACAACTGGAAATAATCCCAAAATCTAGTGTAATCGATTCATGAGCTATATAGAGTATTGGATACAAAGTATGAACAAAATACAACATTGTCTAGAAGATGGTATACTAAGAAAATAGCATAAAGGAGGGACTTCAAGGCCTATGAATGGAACAGCAGCGCTACCTCGAAACCTCTAAGCCAATTCAAATACAGCTCTCTAGCAACCACCGCTA
Source organism: Nicotiana obtusifolia (assembly GCA_002018475.1). Taxonomy (NCBI): domain Eukaryota; kingdom Viridiplantae; phylum Streptophyta; class Magnoliopsida; order Solanales; family Solanaceae; genus Nicotiana; species Nicotiana obtusifolia. The sequence continues at coordinate 188,115 of MCJB01016758.1, forward strand.
TCAGCAAAACCTGGATCTACACATGAAGTGCAAAGTGTAGTATGAGTACAACCAAGCCAATGTACTCAATAAGTAGCAAGCTTAACCTTGGCTAAGCTTGGAAAGGTCTGATGCTCACTTACAGCAGCCAACAACAACAGTAACAGTAGAATGATAACATTTAAAGAAAGGCAGCTCAATGATACAGGCTCAACTCTAACACGATAAGAAGAGAAATAGGTATGCTTTTAAAGCATTTCATTCAAGGAATCAACTTTCCCATGAAAATCACTTAGACATGGATTTATCACCGATAAACTTAGATTTCAAATTCTAAACATCAAATAAAGACATCAAATATCAACTAGCATGACGAAAACACATCTTTATGCTTGCACCTCAAATGTACATGTCAAAACCAGCGACATCATAGTTAAATCATCAAATGAACACAACCTCAGCGCATAATAGTGCCTGCTATAAATACTCTCAATCATACTCTCAGCATGCTGGGGTGCCTTTCTCAAAGCCCCGGAATCATCAGGCACACACATCTACTCACCACTGTATGGATGCCTGGCTGAAGCCCCTCACTAAGCATGTATAGAGTGGTTGCACTCACAGGATTATACCTGACTACGGAGGGCGGATCCTAGCCCAAGCGCTGATTGGATCAAAGACAACAATCAACACCACAAAGCCCAATATGGGCCTGACGTAAGCATCCCCTCATAATCCATATCAACACTCGTCAAACAATGTCGCTCAACCCAATATGGGCCTGGAAACAAACATCTCCTCAAAATCAATATCACTCACCCCAATATGGGGCCTGACACAAGCGTCTCTCACCATCAATATCAACATGGCTCTATGACCCAAAAATCAATCATCAATCTCCTCAAGTCTCAATGTCCCAACACCTCACAATATAATAAAAAGTATACCGCACGAAATTCATGCCACAACCTAGCTCAAATTCGTATCACGAACAAGGACTCTAACAATATGTGAGATAACATATAAAAGTGCACAAAGATAGAGATATAACATGCAGATATAATATCATGACTGAAACCTATGACTACGACTAACGCAAATAGCTTAACATAGAATATATAGCCCTATCATGCCTCAGCAAATAATCCAATAGTCTAGACATGATTTCTAGCACGAATTGTAGCTCACGTAGTCATACATGTCATGACCCAAACCTGAGGGCCAAGATTGGCACCCGGAGCCTACTCAACCGAGCGCCACATACTTTATTTTCTTTACCATAAGACTTGAATGGGCCATTAGAGGCCACATAGATATACATATATACGTAACGACATTATAACTTAACTCGCATAACCAAGTCGTAAAGAATTTACATAGATACATGGGGACCGGGAAGGCCATCATGATAGACTGACATGTCATAACTGAAAATATACACAGAATACTATCTACAAAGCCTCTATGGAAACATGAACATAGTATATAAGTCGGGACAGGGCCCCCCAAGCTCCCATAAACCAAAATAAAGAATGCAAAACCCTGAATCGACAATACTCAGGAAGAAGTGGAGCTCACCAACCAAAAGCTGATATCTGGAGGCAGCCTACAGTGGAGGATCCTCACCTCATTTATCTACACCTGTGTGGCATGTAACACAGCGTCCCCCGGCAAAGGGACATCAGTATGAAGAATATACCGAGTATGTAAAGCATGAAGGAATCATAACAATAAGATACTATCACTGAGAGGGATAAGAGTCAATAGGTAACCTCTGACTTGCCGCTAAGGGCCATAACATGTATAACAAGTTCAATATATATATATATATGTATGTATGTATATATATATATATGTATGTATATATACCAGAAGGGCGGAAGCTAGTCCCCGAGGGGGTTGAGGGGACTGGGAAAGTACGAGGAATGTAAGGAACAGGAAGCAATAAATAAAGAAAAACTCAAGCGGCAAAGCCGACCATATGCAAACGTATTCTAAATAAAATAGGCGGCAGAGCCGACCGAATGCAAGTATATTAACACAAGATTAAAACATAAAATCTGACGGCAGAGCCGACCAAAAGTATTATTGATAACAAGAAATTAAAATACAGATATTAAAAAATTAAAACTTAAAAGCTTACAGGGTATAGAGCTCTTAAGTGTTGAGATGGTTTAGAGAAAGGAAATGTGTAGAGAGAATTCTGAAATTTGGGAGAAGGATTGAATGTTGGGTCGAGCATCTTTTTGGCTACTACTAGAGGTTTAGAATCCCAAAGAGGTGGCTCGGTTTAGACAAGTAAGTAAGTCATATCGTTCTTAATATATTGAGGTTCCCCTGAATAAGGACCTACTGAAGAAATTGGCTGAGGCACGGGTGAAGAAAGTGCCTGCTTAGGCGCAGAAAGCACCTTGCTCTGTGTAGTGGGGCTTTTGGCTATCACTTGTCTTTTAGTGGGGTTTTTACCACCACTTCTTTCTTTGTGGTGCTTGTAGCAGCCGTCGTTGAAGTTGAAGGCATTGTGATTTTTGCAACCACAGCTGAAGTTGAAGCTGAAGAAGACCTGGCGGAAGATATGGCGGCTGCTTCAAGGAGTTGCACCATCGACTTTGCCACTTCCTCTTGGTCGAGAGGAGTCATGGGTGATTTGAAGTAAGGCATTTTATCTGCCTTGAAGGAATTCACGGGTTAGGAAATCAGGTATCGAATTTGAGCTTCCCTTTATATATTCAATATCAAAATCAAAAATTGATAAAATAGCTTGCCATCTGGCGAAAATATGTTTTGAAGCAATATTTTGCACATCTTTTTTTAAAACAGACTTAGCTGCCTTGCAGTCAATGCGAAGCAAAAACTTTTGGTTTAATAAATCTGATTAAATTTTCGATATGCATAAAACAATTGCCAAAATTTCTTTTGTAATTGTTGGATCATTCTGTTGTGAGCTATTCCAATGCTTTGACGTAAAAGCAATGATACTTTCTTTATCATTTTTAATTTGTTTAAAGATACCACCATATCCTATGTCTGACGCATCTGTCTACAATTTTAAAAGCAGATGGATTGGGGAGACTTAGGAGGGGGAGATTTTTGACTTTTAACTTAAGTTGCTTGACAACATTGGTTTGGACATCTGTCCAAGGAACTGGAGGCTTTTTCAATCTGTCGTGAAGGGGCTTTAGTAGAATGCTTAATCCCGGAATGAAATCACAAATATAGTTGACACAACCAAGGAACCTTTGAAGTTGTGTCTTGTCCAGGATTTGATCTGGGAATTTGTCAGCAAACTGGAGAGATCGCTGAATAGGAGTAAAAGTTCCTTGTTGGATGATATGACCAAGGAACCTGATGTTTGTCTGTAATAAGTTGTACTTAGTTCTAGACAGAGCTAATCCATTTTCTTTGATAGTGTTAAAGAAAATGCCTAGATGTTTGAAATGTTGGTCGATATTTGTTGAGAAAATCAAGACACCGTCTATATAAGTTATAACAAAACTGGAATATCGATTAAAGATATCATTCATTAGCTTTTGAAAATTCAGAAGGGGCGTTCTTTAATCTGAATGACATCACGTTCCATTCGTACTGTCTGAAAGGGACTGTAAAAGCAGTTTTGTACCTGTATTTTGGGTTGATTTGTACTTGCCAAAATCCAGATTTTAAATCAAATTTAGAGAAAATTGTAGCAGCATAGACTCTTTGTAATAATTCTTTCTTGTTAGGAATAGGATATCTAATCCATCTAAGTGATGCGTTAAGAGGCTTATAGTTGATAACCAAGCGAGAGACTCCGCGCTCGATTTCAGAGTTTTTGTTGAAATAGAATGCTGTACAACTCCAGGAAGACTTTGAAGGGGAAATTATCTTCTTGTCTAAGAGATCATTGATCTCTTTTTGACAATGCATTGTAAGCTCGTGATTCATTTGAATGGGTCGAGCTTTAGTTGGGATGTTTTTCTCGTCAAAGTCAGGCTCGTAAGGAAGCCCAACAATGTGCCTTTTTATGTTTCCAAAATGCCATTGGTAAATCGGAACAAAGCTCCTGTTGAATCTTAGCTTCTAAAAAATTAATTTTAGAAGAAATTATAGAATCAGTTAGCTGCTTCTGTATTCTTTGGAAAGCTACATCTTCTTTTAAAAACATAATTTATTTTTCTTTATTTAGGAAAGAATGTATGACTTCATAAGTTGGAGGCTCATGGAAAGGAAGAAGGACGTTGCTTGTGGGATAATCCACATGAATGCCTTTGTTCGTAATCAGGTATGGTTTGCAAAGTTGAATGAAAGGAATACCTAGGATTACTGCATTGCAAAGGTCTTTTGCTAGGAGAAATGGAGTTTGGATGAACCAGTTTGGTTCCTCTGGGGTGGTCGTGACCTTTACAGAAGGAAGTTTGTAAGTGATTTTATGTTTTCACCACTGGCGGCCTTTAGGCGTTCCTTGGTTTTTACGAAAAACTTGGTTGGAATGACATCTCCTTGGATGCAGCTTCTGTCTGCTCCGATGTCAAATAAAGCTATGCCAGTCCAAACAAAAGATTTACAGACGATGAGAGTTATCCTAACATGGTATTTCTGAATCCTTATAGAGGAAAGATGTCCTAAGAAGGATTCTGTTTCATCGTCGTCTTGGTCAGAAGTTTGCAACTGCCTGTACAACCTCTTTGAGCTTTTGTAGCTCATTAGACAATAGTTGGAGGGCAAGTCTATCAAGCTCTTGTCTTGCTTTTATTTCCCTAATTTCTTCTTTCAGGTGTGCTATCTCAGATTGAAGGTCTGAGATGGTCACCTTTGAGACCTTAGGACTATCAGAGGGAAACCTCTTCAAAATATCAGTAATGTTGTAGGTATTGGCTGCCTGGGGATGTTTTTGAAGAGTTGATGATGAGGGTGTTTAAGGCTTATTAAGGACTGTCTTAAGTTTTCCTATATAATCCTTTTTAAGTTCAGGATCTTGAAGATCACCAATTACTTCAAGAAGAAGATCTTGTTCTTTCGTGAGAACATTGATCTGAGGGAGGTCATCTTGGTTAGACTCCCCTGAAGATATAATGGATGAATTTAAGTCATCTTCTAGGATGTTGTTAAATTGTTCGTCGTCGGACATTTCATTGTCTATAATATCCGAAGATTCACTTAATTCAACAAGCAATTTCTCTATTTTCTTTAGAGTAGGTTCGTCAAGTTGTAGGTTCTTGATCTTCTGAGAGACTTTGCAAAACTTGGCGATGTGGCCTGGCTTTCCACACTTGAAACATTTGCCAGTGGAAGTAGAAGTCTTGCAATCTTTAGTAAAGGATTTAGAAGACTTATTTTTTGTGTCGGAAATTTTCCTTTTCCTATTGGAATTCTATTTTCTAATATTGAAAGAATCAGATGAGAACTTTTCTTCCTATAAGGTTTACTACCGCACAAAGGAAGACCAAATTGTTCGCAGAAACTTCCTAAGTCCCTACGTCTTTATGCCCTATCTTTGGCAAGTTGCCTAAGCATTTTGTCTTGCCTACAGATTTTAAGAGCAACTTGTTGAATCTGGCTAACTATCTTGCCATAGGTGATTCGATCGTAAGGAACAATATCACCAAAATATTGACTCTGAAATTCTTCTTTGACAAAATCTCTAAGGGACTTAGGCAAGCCATCTAGGAAGCTAGAGTGTCCTGGATTGTTAAGGAATTTCTCTTTCCAATAAGGGAGATTCCCATCTGGTCTTTCATAGATCCTGGTCAAGAAGGAATCCTTATACCACCTAAAATCTGAAAGAGTTTTGCACTCCAGGTTGTTAAGTATTTCAGAGGATTTTTCTCTAAAGATACCTGGACAACCTACAAATTTTTTATGATTGTGTAAATCAACGTGTTGATAGAATCCGGAATTGTTTCACCATCTTTTAGGATTGGTTATCCTAATTCATCTAGTTTCATGGCTTGGAAAATTTGTTGTTTTTCCTCGTCGCTTAAATGGATATCCCACCACCCCTTATGTTGGCCTGTAAAACCAGCGACTAAGACATGAGTTGTACTCTAGTCCGAACAATTGTGAGAGGTTTTGTAAGCAGTGGCCACCATGGTCATCTGCTGTAATTTGGCAAGAATATTATATTTGGTACAGCCATCGATATTTCACTCGTAGATATTATGAGCATTATAATTATTCTGCATGGTATTAGGTCTCTCTCCTAAGACCGCGTCAGGATGTGTAGCTCTAGGGTAATAGAGTTTTTGAGGCTTTCGCTAGTTGGGAAATTCTGACTTAATAGGTGCTATTTCTAGAGGAGGCTTGTCTTCTAGAGAAATTTGTGAAAATTGTTCAGATTCATTATCTGAATAGGTATGTCCTAGAGCTCCTACGATCTTAGAAGAGGAATCTTCCGTCTGTCGGACTGGAGTGTCCTGGATTGTTAAGGATTTTTCTATTTCTGCTATCCTCTGTTTCAGTTCAGAGAGTTTGGGAGAATCTGTAGAGCGGTGCATAACAAGTTCTCTAGTATGGGTTCTAGGGATCTCGTATGGTTTAAATTGTAGGAGTAGAGGTTCCTACTGTTGGTTTCTTCAGAGAAGTTGAAAGATGAATTTGAAACCAGGTATTCTCCAAGAGTTTGTAAATACTCGTTAGTGTAATTATTTTTTTCAAAAATATTTTTAATATCTTTTCCAGTGATCGGCTTAGTGTCAGTTCTCTTTTTGAAAGGTGAGGCTGTAACTGAGCTGCTAGCAAAGCTTGTCAAAAATCCTTGTGACGGAGGAAGTTCGAAAATAACTTTTTCGCCAGTGTTGGTTTTCCATAATTTTGAAACATTAATTGGGTTTGAAAAAGGGAAGTCGATCTGGTTATAATCAGCATAAATTTCAAACCATTCAAAGAAATTAATTTGTTGTTTAATGACATTTAGACTATCATAGAAAATTGTTTGAATTTTCTTTCTTTCTTCTCCTTTGTATTTTTCTAAAAACCAAGTTCTTTTGAAAAGATTTTCAAGAGAGTAAAATTCCTTTTGGAGACCTTTTTTATCAATTTCAAATTCTATCTCCAAAGCACCAACGATATTGTCATCTCCTAATTCGGCATCTAGTGACGTATAAGTTGGAGAATCTGGTCGGTTGTAGGTAGTGTCGGCAGAGGGAACCGTCTCTGGTTTTTCTACCTTATACCTAGCTTGTGGAACTCTAGATTTGAAGTCAACTGTCTCGATTCTAGTGGGATATGAGGACACTAAATGTCTAGCAGAATGAATTGATGGGATTTCAGACTGCGATGAGGCAGAGGAACTAACTCTTTGGCTAAGGGACCTCAGAAAGGAAACTAGCACGGATCCGGAAGGGAGTTGTTGGATCTGGGAAACTACCATGTTTTGCAATTTTGAAGCAGGAGTGGCATCCTGCAGAAGCCAGTTTTCAGGCAGAGAATCCTGATTCCAAGAAATTGGCTTAGGAATAGACAGATGAGATCTCTGCAGATCTGTCTGAAAGAGAACAGTTTCACCTTTGTGAGTAGTTCTCATAGCTCTAGTGTTCAAGGCAGAACTCATGGCCTTATACTGGATTCTGTAAATAATTGCTACTGAAAGAGAACCAGCTTTAGTCTTATAATTAGAAGTCTTAACATTAAGGGTCAACGCATCTAAAATATTTTCATCTTTAAGGGAGACTGTGAAGTTAGGAAAACAGTCGAAATAAATTGGACCATTGCAAAGACTGGTTTCAACCATTCTTAGTAATGAATCATTGAACTCTAGAAATCTAGAATCTCTAAGACAGAGTAGAAGTGATGTGTCCAATCCTTCTATGGATATATATATATATATATCTTGACTACATCATTATCGTGATGTTAACTTCTCAACAGATCAGTGGTAACTGCCCGACCGGCTGTAGCTCAGTGGTAAATACGTGTCTGCCCAACCGGTGGTAACTAACGATACATAACTGCCCAACTGATGGTAACTGCCCGACCGGCCGTAGCTCGATGATAAATCAGTATCTGCCTATTCGGTGGTAAATAAGGATACATAACTACCCAACTGCTGGTAACTGCCCAACCGGCCATAGCTCGGTGATAAATGAAGATGCATATCTGCCCAACCGGCCGTAGCTCGGTTGTAAATGAAGATGCATATAACATTACATTATGAACATTAAAATATTTATCACATGACTCAATAGGTACTTAGGAACATACTTAAACATGCTACATACTTAGACATGCTTTTGAATTACATTTCACAATAATGAATAACGTAAACATCCTTAACTACTAAGACTAGAACAATTTATGGAATAACAATACGTCTACATTTCGTTACTTGGATCATGCCAAAAGAAGGAAGGATTAGCCTTAACATACCTGAGCCAATTCGCTTGACAACCCATCCTACGCATCACGTATAGTACCTCAATCTTATATGCCAAGAACTCCTCTTCTTTCACTTTACATCACTTTGAAGAAAGCATCGATTCAATAACGCGATACAACAGAGCAACGAAAGCGAAGCGATGAGGAAAGCTCGTATAGTAATTGAATAATGTTGCTATGGTTAATGAATTTGCTGCCTCAATTCAAGTAAAAGAACTTTCTATACCATAAGAAAGAACTAACATTCGTTGATGCCTCTATTCTAACTAAGAAGCTAATTTAATTCAAGTAGTATTTTAAGATAACTCATCTCCGTGGACCGTGGGGTCCACTTCTCCTAAATAGCGCATATGAATTGTCCACCTCCGTCATACAACCACCAGATTACCTATGTAGAATGAATGAGACATTTTCTCATTTGGTGTTATGCATCCATGTTAAAAGGTGCCCACACCTAATTATGGTAAGGTCCCTATTTATCTTTAGCTAATTCTTTTTTTGTCTTTTACTACACTCCAAAATTTAGCTAATGCACATAATTAACTCTTTGGCATCAATTTAATTATATACCAAATTATTTTTAACACACTTCTTATACTCATTGTCAAGGTAATTAGCACTAGTCTGTAGCATATTTTGCAAAATACCATCTATTATGCCCAACAATCATCGTCACACTTATAGGTCCTACATCATTTGGTGACTTTATCTTTTTCTACGACGTGCTCTTTATTTGCATACTTACATAAGACTAAAATTCTTTCATGGCTCGCGTCTACTTACATATGACGAGCGACTCAAGCCATAGACCGAAAGCACGAGGTTACATTGACGAAACGTATTCTCTTCGATTTGTTGACCTTTGGTCCCTACGACACTTCCCCAACACTTTCTACACTTAGCATAAACACTCATAACCTCAAAAATAAACTTGTCCTTGAACTTATATCAATTAACTTAAGAAAAATCCAACATACAAAAGTACGGGATGTAACATCCTTCCCCCTTTAGAAACATTCATCCTCGAATGTTAACTCTTAGAGACTTGCGAAACTTTTGCCAGTCTTCTCTGTAAACTGGACTAAAATCCATATCTTATTAGCCTACTAGAGCAGTGTTTCAGTCCCGTTACTTCAACTTTTGTCCCTCATTTAAATTTTACAATCATAGTCTATTGCTACAAGAATAGCATTCATTCCTGTATAACATGTAATAAGTTGCTTCCTGAGTTCATAATATAGGAAATTTCAATGGAGGGATTAGCGTACCTCTAACAGTCCTGCCTTGGTCCTATATGAGATCCTCTATCAGACATACTTTGAAGCGGAATCCTCCTATCCTTATCAGCTACCTTCATCCTCTTGGCGCGACTACTCTCCTCTTCCTCCGTATATCCCATGACATACACTGATTAACCCTGATTGACGGACTCCCAAGACTGTGGACTATCTGGCACCTTGAAAGAGCTGGTGTCCGTAAATACCCTGACATAATGTTGAGCCTTAGGGGAACCCGACTATGCTAATCCCTGCACCACTCCCCTTATGCCCCAATCAACGGGCCTTGATAACGAAACCAAGGGCCTTGGTAAGGTCGGAACTCCTCTCACCCTATCTGCTGTTGGCAAAATTGAAACTACTCAAACGGATGACTCATATGGTCCTCGGACGGACCCTCCTCAATAGAACCCATGATCTCCGACGGGTTTGACTCTATAGTGTAACTTATACCTCCTTTTAACACTTTCGTAGCCTTCTGACCCGTACTAGTGGCTGGTGCTTGTTGTCTAGTAGTAATAGGCATCGCTGAGAACATAAACAAGATAAATTTTAGGAGTGAATACTTACAACTCAACTCTATCGCACAATCTAGGTCAGAAGGAAAAGTAACCATCCTAAATATCCTATAGCCTCGGGTCTATAAGTGTGGTGCACAACACATCCATAAACAAGACTCTACTAGATACGGCTTGCAGACAGCCCTAGGATAGACCCACTTTGATACCAAGTTCGTCATGACCCAAACTAAAGGACCACGATTGGCACCCGATGCCTACTCAACCGAGCGCCACGTACTTTATCCTTCTTTATTATAAGACTCGTCGTGGGCCGTTAGAGGCCACATCGATATAAAAATATATGTAACGACATTATAACCTAACACGCATCACCAACTTATAAAGAATTTACAGAGATACATGGGGATCGGCAAGGCCGTCATGATAGACTGACATGTCATAACTAAAACTATACACAGAATATTGTCTGCAAAGCCTCTATGGAAATATGAACATAGTATATAAGCCAGGACAAGGCCCTCAAAGTTCCCAATAAGAAGTGGAGCTCACCAACCAAAAGCTAATATCTGGAGGTAGTCTACAGGGGAGGATCCTCACCTAATCTATCTACACCTTCCTGACATGAAACACAGCGTCCCCTGGCAAAGGGACGTTAGCACGAAGAATGTACCGAGTATGTAAGACAGGAATGAAACATAACAATTCACATAGTCCTGACTACATAATTATCGTGATGTTAATTTCCCAACAGATCAGTAGTAACTGCCCGACCGGCCGTAGCTTGATGGTAAATACGTATATGCCCAACCGGTGGTAAATAATGATACATAACTGCCCAACCGGTGGTAACTGCCCGACCAAGCATAAATTAAGGGTAAATGTGTGTCTGCCCAACCGGTGGTAAATAACGATACATAACTACCCAGCCGGTGGTAACTGCCCAACCAGCCATAGCTCGGTGATAATGAAGATGCATATCTGCCCAAACGGCCGTAGCTCGGTGGTAAATGAAGATGCATATAACATTACATTATGAACATTACCATCTTTGGCGTATGCCTCAATAGGGGCTAAAATATTTACACATGCTTTGAATTACATTTTACAAGAATGAATAACATAGACATCCTTAACTACTAAGAGTACAACTATATATGGAATAACATTACGTTTACGTTTTGTTACTTGGATCATGCAAAAGGAATGAATGATTAACCTTAACATACTTGAGCTTATTCACTGGACAACCCATCCAACGCATCCCATATAGTAACTTAATCTTATATGCCAAGAACTCCTCTTCTTTCACCTTACTTCATTTTGAAGAAAGTCGCGATTCAATAACGCGATAAAAGGAACAACGATATCAAAGCAATGAGTAAAGCCCGTAACTTAATTGAATAACGTTGATACAGTTAATGAATTTGCTGCCTCAATTCAAGTGAAAGAACTTTTCATACCATAAGAAAGAACTAACTTTCGTTCTTGCCTCCATTCTAACTAAGAAACTAATTTAATTCAAGTAGTATTTTTAAGATAACTCATAACCCCTTATACCGTGGGGTCCACTTCTCCTAAATAGCACGTATTAATTGTCCACCTCCTACATACAACCACCAGATCACCTATGTCGAATGAATGAGTCACTTCCTCATTTGGTGTTATGCATCCATGTGAAAAGGTGCCCACACCTAATTATGGTTAAGGTCCCTTTTATCTTTAGCTAATTCTTTTTTTTTTTTTCCTTTCACTACACTCCAAAATTTAACTAATGCATGTAATTAACTCTTTGGCCTCAATTTGATTATATACCAAATTATTTTTAACACACTTCTTATACTCATTATCAATGTAATTAGCACTAGTCCGTAGCCTATTTGGCAAAACACCAAAGTAACTATTATTCCCAACCATCATCGTCACACTTATAAGTCATATACCATTTGGGGACTTCATCTTTTTATTTGCATACTTAGATATGACCAAAATTCTTTCATGGCACGGGTCTACTTACATAAACCGAGCGACTCAAGCCATAGACCGAAAGCACGGGGTATTACATTGACGAAACTTATTCTCTTCAATTTGTTGACCTCTAGTCCCTACGAAACTTCCCCAACACTTTTTAAACATAGCATAACCACTCATTACCTCAAAAATAATCTTGTCCTTGAACCTATATCAATTAACTTACGAAAAGTCGAACATACAAAAGTAGGGGATATAACAATACAAATGGAGAAAACACAATATTAAAGAAGCATGATAGCAAAACAAGGCATATAATAGCCTAATATCTACCCGGATCATGAATAACCACGATGCACGCATATATGCTAGTCACCTCGCATATACGTCACCATCAACATATAACAAATATCATTGCTAATGGGAAAATACCCTCACTCCAAGCCTAGCCAAGATACTTACCTCATCCGGACTAGTCTTCAACCTCGAACCGCATCAAAACCTCGATCTAGCCCTCCAATCGTGCAAATCCAAGCCAAACATCATTCAAGTAAGTCAACAATGCCATAGGATGCGATCCCAAATCACAAAGCTTCGATCTTTGAAGATATTCCCAAATGTCAACAAAAGTCAACCCGAGCCCACATACTTGAAAACAATACCAAATTCGATGACCCCTAATGTGCCGAATTCATATATACAATTAGTTTCCAAAACCGAGTCAAAATTTTTACTCAAATCACGAAAATACACTTTCTTAAAGTTTAGACAAAAACCACAAATTTCCTTTCAAAATTCCAAGTTTTAGGTGTAGAAATCCATGAGAAATCAATATATAAAACCAAAATCCAAGTGGAAATCACTAACCTCCAAGGTAGTAGTGAAATTGTTCTTCAATATATCCTTTTGTCAAAGTCTAGGACTCAAAATATGAAATAATAGGTAAAATCCCGAAAATTGCAACTTAAATACAATGCCCAGCAATATTCATTGTGATTGTGGCAAAGACATCATGATCTCGATGTGTAATTCCACACAGTTCCTGAGTCCCTTCTACGCAAACGCGAATAACACTTTGCGAATGCGAAGGACAGTGGCCTCCCAATTACGCGAATGAGAAGGACGACATGCAAATGCGAACCTATACTGACCGTTGACCCTCAACTCTTTGCGAACGCGATGAACATAGCCCACAACACTCCACAAAAGAGGGCCCTTGACCGCGAATGCGATACAAAAATCCCAGCATCACCTAAAAACACCCCACGCCAATCGTGGAGCTCCTGTCGAGATCTCTAAGCTCATCAGGAAAGCACACGAAATTAGCAATGCAACCACAACCCAAAGTGGTCCGAAACTCACCCGAGCACCACGAGACCCGTCAATCATACCAACAAGTCTAAATACATTATACAAACTTATCCAAAGGCTCAAAACACACAATTAACATCAAAACAAAGAATCGAATGTCAAGATCATTCTTTTAACTTGCAAAGATTCCAACTTCCTAAACGCGTCCAAACCACACTTAGAAATGTTGGATTACAACCAAACTTTGCACACAAGTTTCAATTGACAAAACAAACCTATTACAAGTTCCATAGAAACAATCTGAATCTGATACCATCAGAGCCCGGTCAAACATGTGAACTCTCCAATTCTTCAAATAGCCAACTTTCGACAAATAGAGCCAAAACCTTCTAGGAACATCCCAATCCAAATCCAAGCATACGCCCAAGTCAAAATCACCATACAAACATATTGTAATCATCAAATAACTAATCTGAGGTCATTTACTTAAAAGTTAATACTTGGTATAATTTTCTAACTAAAAGCTTCCGAATTGACAATTACTCTCCCAAGTCAACTCTAAACCTCTCAAAAGTCAAAACCAACAATATACGCAAGTCACAATGCATAATATGAAGCTACTCAAAGTGCTAAATCCCTAAATGAAGTGGTAAATCTCAAAATAATCGGTTGGGTTGTTACATTCTCCCCCACTTAGACATATGTTGGTCCTTGAACGTGCCAAGAGTTAATCCAAAAACTTCCAAATAACTGAATAACTCATTATTCACATACCCATGGGTGATCTCACATGAAGTAGAGGTGAAATTTCACCTTCAAGATTTTGATTAATTGAATCTCCAGCCCCGATCTTACTCAAAAAGATCAATGGGAGTAGACACATCAATAGCAGCAAACGCAGAGAAAGAAATCCTTGCTCTTCGGGCTAAGATTTTGACTTTGCCGTGGAAAGAGTATTGAGAGGAAAGCCTTGACATTCCCTTGTTATACCCTTCGAACATTCTTCCTTCAACCTTATCTTGCAATGATTAGAACCAAATTCTGACTTCTGGAGCTCCCTCTAAGATCCGATTCTTTTATATATATACACACATACACACACACATTATATCTGTTACACCCCAAACCTAAATAATGTTTGGTAAGTGTGGTTTCTAGCGCGGTCAGACAACCGGCGACACGTGTGAAGGCAAAACGGATTAATCGTTTCAACAAGCTTGCACCAGTTGTCCCACCCGGTGTTGTAACTGGGGCGAGGCGACCCATTTTGCATGTGTACCCGGTGGAGAATCCTATGATTGATACCTGTATATAGGGGCCAAAAGTGCTCTCGCATCTTTTTTGAAGTTTCAAATAGCCTAAACCAAATCAAAAGACGGTTCCATTAGGATTTAGCTTGGAGAAACTTGGAATTGTTGTTGCAACATCTGTTATCTGGTGGGGTTGATTCTGAAGGTTCATTAGAGGCAAAGTTAGCCACCATAGAAGTATAGTTAGATCTTCAACGAGGTATGTAGGGCAACTTTCTTTCTTGGCATGAGTTAGTGTAAGTCTTTCCTTCCTTCTAAATGAATCATGCACTATAAGGTTTAGAAGTTCTAAGCCCCTCTAAATGTACATTCTTGCTGGTAGCATTTCTCGTAAAGTCTAAAATGTTCCCACTTATTATTCTGTGGTCAGACATATATATGTATATATGTATATATATACATATATATATGTATATACATATATATATGTATATATGTTTCTATTTTACTTTACCGAGCCACGCAATAGATGGTCGGTTATGGTGGAAGTTCTAAGCCCCTCTAAATGTACATTCTTGCTGTTAGCATTTCTCGTAAAGTCTAAAATGTTCCCAGTTATTATTCTATGGTCAGACATATATATATACATATATATATATATATGTATATATATATGTAGATGTATGTATGTTTCTATTTTACTTTACCGAGCCACGCAATAGATGGTCGGTTATGGCACCTATTGTGCAACCACAGATCAGTTGGGTACGATGTGAATACTATAGAGCCCTTGTGCAGTCGGGTGCGACCGATCTCTCTATGAGACCGGGTATGGAAAATGTAAGATACGATACTACCGAGCCCTCACGTGGCCGAGTATGATCGAGCCCTCTATGAGGCAGGGTAAGGAAAAATGTAAGTTACGACACTATCGATCCCTCATATGGCTCGGTACGACCAAGACCTCTGCGAGGCCGGCTACGATAGGAAGCATGTGCCAAAAGAGGGGATAAATAATAATATTATTGTATATCGTAAGTAGTGCATAATTTCCATGAATGGCTTACCCTTTTCCCGAAACTTGCATGCTTCAAGTTCGTTAGGATTTACAGTTTATACCCTCGGTGGCTTGTCCTTGGTAATCAGGTTATGAACATGTACTCATATCTCTTATATTAAGACATTAATTTTACATGTTTTCTTAGTCTTACATACTCTGCACATTTTCCGTACTGACGCCCCTTTCTTTTAGGTGATGTGTTCATGCCCACAGGTATAGATAGACCAGGTGACGTCCATCCTCAATAGGGTGTTGTTCCAGCTGATTTGTTATTGCTCTCCACTCCTTCATAGTAGTTGTTTAGAAGTTAATAGGTACTGAAGCAGATGTCACAAACATTTTAGGTGTGGTAGGTCCCTGTCCCGACCAAGTTGTGTAATATGTATATCTCTTTTGGTACTCTTAGAGGCTTGCAGACTAGTGTTAGTGTTTGGTTTCATGCAATGGTCAAGTATGAAAATGTTGGTGACGGTGATGATCATTTATAAAATGCTAATGTTTATTTTGTTAATCAAATGCACACATGTTAACGACGGTGACTATTACTTGGAGGCCTCAATGACCTAGATTTTATGAAAAAAAGATGTAAGAGCATGTGTCGGTTCGCACAGTCCTTCGGACATCGTGTGCCAGTCGCACCTACCAATGTTAGGGTGTGACAAACTTGGTATCAGAGCCAGTCGTGTCCTAGGAAGTCTGCAAGCCGTTTCTAGTACAGTCTTGTTTATGGGTATGTTTTGTACCATACTTATAAGCAGGAGGCTACGGGATATCTAGGATCACTTCTTTTTAATCTAGGTCATGCGATAGAGCTGAGTCGTAAGTATCCATTTCTAATTCTCAACTTGTTTATATTAATAGCAAAGCCTACCACGAGACGCCAAGCACTTGCTCAAAGATTGAATGAGGAAGTAGGAGAAGGTACCAGCCAGGTGTCGCCTGCCCCTATGGGTCAACATGGACAACACGATGAGGGTTGAACTCAGGTTTCGGGGACAACACCACTACCCCCGAAATAACATCGAGAAGTTAATGAACCTCTTATCCCTCCTCTAGTTGTTCCTATCCAAGATTTAGATACAAGAAGTGCGGTACATTTGTTAACTCGGTTGGTGGCCTCTGAGGCCCAACGTCAAACCCCTGCCACATTAGATAAAGCAGTAAGTACGAGAGTTCGAGATTTTATAAATTTGGACCCCCCAGTATTCGCAGGAACAGATCCAAACGAAGATCCTCAAAACTGCTTAGATCAAATACAGTGGACTTTACGAATGATGCCACACGAAGTCCATAGAGCTTGCCTTACAGATTGGGGGATATAGTTGTTATATGGTATGAGGCTTGGGAAAAATCTAGGGGACCTCTTGCCCCAGCAGCAGGATGGAGGGAATTTTCATAGGCATTCTTGCAGTAGTATATGCCCGTTGAACTCCGCTGAGCTAGACAAGATAGATTCTTGCTATTAGAGCAAGGTAATATGAGTTTCTGGGAGTACATCATGCAATTTAACTCCTTGGATAGCTATTCTCCATCGGTGGTGACCGAGATGAGTGACCGGGTACATCGATTTGTGGCGGTTTGGGGCCTCATATGATAAATGAATGTACCACAGCTTCTCTAAACCTTATTATGGATATTGCTCATATTCAGGCCTATGCATAGAACTTGGAAGATCGCAAGAGGATGCAACGATCTTCTCTAGAACAAGACCAGGATAAATCTAAGAGAGACCAGTCTACAGGTGATATGGGAGAGTCACGAGATGAGTATAGAACTCCGTTCCCCGGGACCCATCTCATTCAGTGGCTAGTGCAACTCACAGTTCTAGGGCCAGCATTGTGATCGGATCACTTGTTCCAGTCAGGGCCAGAACTTCCGAGGGCAGAGCTCACAGAGTAGTGGGGATCCTAGCAGGACAAGACTTCCAATTCCACATTGCGACCGATGTGATAGGAATCATTTCAAGCGTTGCTGCCAGGGTTCGGATTTGTGTTATTCTTATGGGCAGCACGGTCACGTCATGCGATTTTGCCCAGTGAGAAATATAGGTAGAGTGATACCGCCTACGGGGTCAGTAGAAGCTTCTTCATCGATAGCACATCCTCGTGAGCAGGGTATACGACACCTGATGGGAAGAGGTAGAGGTAGAGGTGGAATATCCATGTCCAATCTGGCTGCACAACAGCAGAATCGTAGTTATGTGTTGGCAGGTCATCAGAATTTAGACTCTTCACCAGACATGGTCACAGGTACACTATATGTGTTTTCCATTAATCTGTATGCTTTGATAGATCCAAGTTACACCCTGTCATATACTACCCCATTTGTTGCTAATAAATGTGGTAAAGCACCTGAATTGCTATGACAACCATTCGACCATGCCGGTGAGCGAGTCTGTGGTAGTCATACAAGTGTATCAAGATTGCCATGTGATCATTCATGATCACCCTACCTTGGCTGATTTGAATGAATTAGAGATGATAGAATATGATGTTATTATGGGAATGGATTGGTTGGGCACTTGTTATGTTATAGTGAATTTTTCGAGGAAAGTTGTTTGTTTTGACTTCCCGGGAGAGTCTGCTATCGAATGGAAGGCCAATGTTACAGCGCCAAAAGGGAAGTTTATTTCTTACCTTAAGGCCCGAAAGACGATCATGAAAGGATGTTTCTATCATTTGGTGCAGGATGCAAGATGTGGAGGCGAAGCCTCCCACCTTTCACTTGGTTCCGGTCATAAGTGAATTCCTTGATGTGTTCCCTGATGAGCTCTTGGGTATTCCACCCGAGAGAGAGATTGAGTTTTTTTCGATGTGCCACCCAACGCCCAATCGGTATCAATTCCCCCGTAAAGGATGGCTCCTGCCGAGATGAAGGAATTGAAAGATCAGTTGAAGGAACTTCTCGATAAGGGCTTTATTGGACCCAGTACTTCCCCGTTGGGAGCCCTGATGCTGTTTGTTCGCAAGAAAGATGGATCATTGACAATATGCATTGATTACCGGCAACTAAATAAGGTAACCATCACGAACAAGTACTCGCTCCCAAGGATCGATGATTAGTTTAATCAATTGCAAGGTACTAAATATTTCTCGAAGATTGATCTCAGATCTGGGTACCATCAGTTAAGGATCTAAGAGGAGGATATTCAAAAGACAGCCTTTTGGACTAGATATGGCCATTACGAGTTTCTTGTTATGTCTTTTGGCCTAACCAACGCACCAGCGGCCTTCAAGGATCTGATGAATCGAGTATTTAGGCCATTCTAGGATATCTTTGTGATCATGTTCATCGATGATATTTTGGTGAACTCTCGAATGGAGGCAGAGCAAGCAGAGCATTTTTGAAAAGTTCTACGCACACTCCGGGATCACAAGTTGTACGCCAAGTTTTCTAAGTGCGATTTCTAATTAAACTCGGTGGGCTTTCCTTAGGCACATAGTATCCGGTGAGGGTATCAAAGTTGACAGTCAAAAGGTTGAAGCAATCAAGAATTGGACAAGGCCCACAACTCCTACCGAGGTACGCAGCTTCTTGGGCTTGCCGGTTACTACCGAAGGTTTGTGGAAAATTTCTCATCTATAGCTCCTCCATTAACAAAGTTGACGCATAAGGCGGCGAAATTTTGGTGGACCGACGGTGGTGAGAAGAGCTCCTAAGAGTTAAAGGACAGGTTAACCACGGAACCAGTGTTAACTCTTCCTGAAGGACCCCAAGGATATGTCATATATTGTGATGCCTCCAGGGTGGGCTCAAGCAGTATACTAATGCAACACGAGAATGTGATTGCATATGCTTCAAGGCAGCTAAGGAAACATGAGCAAAATTATCCAACCCATATCTGGAGCTAGCAGCTGTCATTTTCGCTCTAAATATATGGTGTCACTATTTGTATGGGGTTCATGTTGACATATTCACCAATCACAAGAGCTTGTAGTACATATTCAAGCAATAAGATTTGAATTTGAGGCAACAGAGGTTGCTGGAATGGTTAAAGGACTATGAAGTTATTATTTTACCACCCCGGGAAAGTAAACGTTGTGGCTAATGTGTTAAGTCGGAAATGTATGGGTAGCCTGCGGCATGTGGAGGAGCAAAGCTAGAGATTACTAAAGACTTGTACCGGTTGGCAAATCTAAGTGCATGATTGTTTGATATCAGTAGCAGAGGAGCCATAGTTCAAAATGCTACCGAATCCTTGTTAGTAGCTGAAGTAAAGGCACGACAATTTGAAGATCCAAGCTTGGTGAAAATAAGGGAAAGCATTCCCTCACAAAGGAAACAAGTGTTTGAGCTATCTGGGGACGGAGTCTTTATATACCAGAACCACTTATGTGTGCCCGATGTCGGGAGACTCCGAGAGATATCATGGTAGAGATTCATCAATCTCGGTATTCTATTCATCCGGGTCAACCAAGATGTACCACGATCTTCGACAGCTATACTGGTGAAATGGCATGAAGAGGGACATTGCTGGATACGTCACTCGTAGTCCAAATTGCCAATAAGTTAAGGTTGAACTTCAAAAACCAAGAGGGCTGCTACAAAACATGGAAATTCCAACCTGGAAATGGGAAGTAATCAATATGTATTTCATTATCGGACGACCACGATCACGCCAAAGGTCTGATTCTCTATGGGTTATCGCGGATTGACTCACCAAGTCAACTCACTTTGTGCCGGTCAAAACTACTTTCTCGGCCGAAGAGTACAGTAAGTTTTATTTTAAACAAATAGTTTGATTTCATGGGGTTCTGATTTTCATTATATTGGATAGAGGTGCCTAGTTGACAGCTAACTTCTGGAGGTCATTCCATAAGGATTAGGCACAAGGATCAACCTTAGTACAGCTTTCCATCCCCAGACTGATGGAAAGGCCGAGCGCATTATTCAAACGCTCGAAGACATGTTATGGGCATGTGGTTTGGATTTCAAGGGAAATTGGAAAGGTCATTTACCACTCATCAAATTTTCTTACAACAACAACTATCACACTAGCATTTAGATGGCACCTTATGAGGCCCTATACGGACGAAAGTGCAGATCTCCTATAGGTTGGTTCAAAATTGGTGAAACAAAGTTATTAGGCCCTGAGTTGGTGCAGCATGCTATAGAAAACGTAAAGTTATTAGGCCCTAAGTTGGTGCAACATTCGAGGTCAATTTTACTCGAATAGCCGACGGTGAGATTTGGAGTTCACTATAATAGACTGGGTGTTCTTGAAAGTTTCACCAAGGAAAAGCATGGAGAGATTTGGTAAAAGAGGCAAACTCAGCCCCCGGTACATTGGATCATATCAGATCACATCGAGCAGCTTATAAGCTTGAGTTTCCCCAGGAATTGGAGGTAGTGCATCCGGTATTCCATGTGTCCATGCTTCAAAAATGCTAATGCAATCCATCCCGCATTACCCCTATTGAATAATTCAAGTCATAGAAGATCTATCCTATGAAGAAGCTCCGATACCTATTCTTGATCGTCAAGTCCGAAAGCTGCGAACTAAAGAAGTGGCTTCAGTTAAAGTACTTTGGAGGAAGAAAGTTTGGAAGAATGACGTGGGAGGCGGAAGAAGGTATGAAGTCTAAGTACCCCATTTATTCCACGCCATGGGAGACAACAATGAGGCCATCACGATGGACCATAATTCAACATTCGAGGACGAATGTTCCAAAGGGGAGGATGATGTTACACCCCACACCTAAATAAAGCTTGGTAAGTGTGGTTTATAACGTGGCCAGACATCCGGTGACGCGTGTGAGGGAAAACGAGATTACATATTTCAGCAAGCTTGCGCCAGCTGACCCACCTGGTGTTATAACTGGGGTGGGGCAACCCATTTTGCATGTGGACCTAGTGCATATTCCTATGATTGGTACCTTTATATAAGGGCAGCAAGGCTCATTCTCCTTCATATTTTTTCTTTTGAGGAATACAACTCACCATAATTCACCAAAAATGCTTTCACATCTTCTTTGAAGTTTCAAATAGCCTAAACCAAATCAAAAGATGGTTCCATTAGGATTTAGCTTGGAGAACTTGGAATTGTTTCTGCAACATCTATCATCTGGTGGGATTGATTCTGAAGGTTCATAAGAGGCAAAGTTAACCACCATAGAAGCATAGTTATACCTTAATAAGGTATATAGGGCAACTTTCTTTCTTGGAATGAGTTATTGTAAGTTTTTCCTTCCTTCTAAATGAATATTGCACTATAAGGTTTGGTAGTACTAAGCCCCTACATATGATGTTGTTCTGACCTTGTACATTCTTGCTGGTAGCATTTCTGGTAAAGTTTAAAAATGTTACCAGTCTGTATTCCGTGGTCGAAAAGTATGATTCGTCCTGAGTCTAACCTTGATATCTCTTGAAGCTAATTTTGCATTTTACTTATATGTATATGTATTTATTTACTTTACAGAGTCGCGTTATAGATAGCTGGATATGGCACTTATTGTGCAATCACTGATCAATTGGGTACGATATGAAATACTACCGAGTCCTTATGTGGTCGGGTAAGACCGAGCTCTCTGTGAGGCTGGGTATGGAACAATGTAAGATGAGATACTACCAAGCCCTCACTTGGCCAGGTATGACCGAGACCTCACGTGGCCAGGTATGACCGAGTCCTCTATGAGGCCGGGTATGGAACAGTGTAAGCTAAGACACTACCGAGCCCTCATGTGGTCGGGTACGACAGAAACCTTTGTGAGGCCGGGTATGATAGGAAGCATTTGCCCAAAGGGGGGCTAAATAATATTATTATTATATATCGTAAGTAGTTCATAATTTCCATGAGTGGATTTCTTTTTTCCCGAAACTTGCATGCTTCAAGTTTGTTGGGTTTTACAATTTATGCCCCCGGTGGCTTGTCCTCGGTAATCAGGTTATGAAGAAGTACTCATTTCTCTTATATTAAGACACTGATTTTTACATGTTTTCTTGGTCTTACATACTTATTACATTTTCCGTACTGATGCTCCTTTCTTTTGGGCATTGTGTTCATGCCCACAGGTACAGATAGACCAGGTGACATCCTCCTCAATAGGGTGTTGTTCCAGCTTATTGGTTGTTGCTCTCCACTCCTTCAAAGCAGCTGTTCAAAAGTCAATAGGTACTGAAGCAAATGTCATAAACGTTTTGGGTACGGTGGGACCCTTCCCGACCAAGTTGTGTAATATTTATATCTCTTTTGGTACTCTTAGAGGCTTACAAACTAGTGTTGGTGTTTGGTTGCATGCAATGGTCGAGTATGAGATATTGGTGACGGTGATGATCATGTATAAAATGCCAATGTTTCTTTGTTCATCGGCTGCACACATGTTAATTTCGGTGAATGTTACTTGGAGGCCTCAATGGCCTAGATTTTATGAATAAGAAGATGTAAGAGCATGTGTCTGTCTGCATGGGCCTTCAAACATAGTGTGCCGGTCGCACCTCCCAAGGTTGGGGACTGACAGTATCAATCTCAACAAGCTATATCAAATCATAGGTATACTCCCAAGATGTAACCACACGATATACCACATCACTTATATGCCCATAGCAATATCTTCTGACCACAATAGCTGCTTGTTAACAAACATGTTATCAGTAATATACCTCATGAGTGGAGAAACACATAACCACCCATAAAATCAATAAGTCATGGAGTTCTCTCGCTCGACAAGAACCATTGCTAAATACTGAGCTGATTAGTGAAATTCTTCATCCAAACATACATGAGACAAATCTAATAGCATTGATTCTAGGTCCAATAACCTCGTCTCACCCAGTACAAGCTGCTCGACCGACTGATGGTAAGCTATAATCTTGTGTTTTAGTCGCTTACACTCTAATTCACTGCACTTCACTTGTGTTTGAGCTTTAATTGGTAGTGTTTTACACTTACTATGTGTCTTATGCCTTGTACGAGTGATTCCGAGTTATGTAGATGCTATGCAACTAATGGAGCTATTTGGAGCTTTGAAGTCTGAGTAAAAGCCTAAAGGATTAAGCCGGGATCGTGTTCGGGAGTCGAGGATCACTTCTGGACGTCAAAAATTAAGGAAGAAGCAACAGCTGAGCAATTGCACTAATGTGACGCACTAGGCAACACATAGTGCGTCGCAGTACTGAAATTTTATGTCAGAAGATTGAAAAAGTTCAGAGGGTGGGTTTCTGTGGTCTGATAAGAAAATGCACTAATGTTACGCACACTGCGTAGCGTATCGCGACACACCCTGCATAGCGTAGCGCGACGCACCCTCCGTAGCATAGCGCGACGCGTGAAAAATTAAAAGTTTGCAAGTTTTTCTATTTCGGCTAAGAAAGGGAGGTTTCATCTGGGCCCGACCCTACTTGGTATAAATACATGGGCAAATATTATTTTGTAGACGTTTGACATACTTTTGACCTAAGGAAGCTAAGGAGAAGTTGGAAGAACACAAGCACAAGGATTTCATCATTCCTTCCTCACTCAAGACCAAAGTTTGGATCGAATCTATGTTTTCCTATACTTTAATTATATTTGTTATGAATTCCTCCATGATTATGGAGTAGTTCCTTTTAGGGTTTGATTGATTTGGTGTATTTATGATTGTTTGTGGATTATAACTCTAGTTTTATGTATTGAATCGTTTTTGGATGATTTAATTATTGCATCTATATTCAATTGTTCATGTAACCGAGAGAGGCATAACTTGTGATATTTTTGTATTATATTGTTGGTTAAGTTCATTAATTCTTCTTAGTAATCTAAAGAGGCTAGTTGAATCATTGACTAAACCTAGTTAGGAGGATAATCGAGAGAGGTTCTCCTAAAGACCAATCCACTAGGCTTTTTGCATATCTTCACATAGCTTAAATTGGTTCATCTCGTGAGGTTGAGACTTAATCGAGAGAGGGGTTTCTGCTGAATGTGTTAAATAATTATTGAGTGAATTCGAGAGACTCACTTAAACATTAGAAGTGAATTATCTAGAGTTAGATCCCAAACAATTATCTTGCACCTGTCCTATCAAAACCCTATTTTCTCCCACTTATAACTTTGTTTGCTTATTTCTTGTTTCGGTTGTCATTAGTCAATAGCTTTAGACTCTTAGTTAATATTAGTTAGAAATCATATAGATATCAATTGTTGATCATCTTGGATAGCAATCAAGCTACAAACTATGAAAATATTGTTTAAATCCAATCCCTGTGGATACGATATTATACTATACTATATTTGATTAGCGAGCATAATTTAAGTGTGTGTTTTGTGCTCGTCAAATTTTGGCGCCATTGCTGGGGACTGGCAATTAATAGTGTTTGAAATAGTTTGTAGTTCTAATTCAGGAATTTTTTTCCTTTTTTTATTTTTATTTTTTCTTTTTTTACATTTTAGTGTTGGTTGATTGTGCGCAGGTTACAGGTTAAGATTGGTACATGACTCGAGCTTCTGAGAAAGAAGTGCTACCATATGAGCCAGAGATAGAAAAACAACTGTGGTAACTGAGGAAGGAAAGAAATCTGACCGAGACGTTAGAAAAGGTCAGGCAATTTCAACCAAAGAAACTATGGCTGAAAACGGTGATGATAACATAGATTTGGCTGCAATAGAGGCAGCCCAACAACGAGAAAAAAGCTACATGGGATGCTGAGGAAGAAGCTATTACAGATGCACAGATTATCTATGAAGAAGAGAGGGCTCAAAGAATTGCTCAAAATCAACCCTTGGTTGCAGGCTAGTTCGGAAATATAGCTCCCTGGCCTGGAAGATCACTAGGCGCTTATGCTAGACCAGTCTACAATCAAGGTTTATCAAGTGTTAGACCACCTCCAATTACAGCTAACAATTTAGAGTTGAATCAAGGGTTGCTTCAAACCATTCAGAATTGCTGTGTTTTGAGAGGAAAGATGAACTAAGATCCAAACACACATCTGATGGACTTCAAGGAGATTATGAAGACCTTTCAATGCAACAGGGTGTCACAAAATGCAATGTACTTAAGGGCATTCCCCTTTTCGCTAAAAGATGATGCAAAGCAGTGGCTTCGGAGCTTGCCAACGGGATCGATTAGAACATGGGATGAGATGACAAAAAAATTTCTTAATAAATATTTTTCCTTATCTAAAACGGGCAAGTTTAGAAGAGAAATCCATAACTTTTGCAAGAAAGAGACTGAAACTGTCTTTGAAGCATGAAGGATATTGTTAGAAAGTGTCAACATAGTGCAATTGAACTTTGGATGCAACTCCGGACTTTTGGGATGGATTGACACTGGCCTCGCGTAGAACATTGAGCAATGCAGTTAGAGGCCCGTTGATGAAAAAGACTCCAGAGGAGATAGTTACAATTCTTGATGAGTTATCTGAAGATGCTAATCAGTGGCCCTTTGAGAGTGCTGAAAGAAGAAGATCAACTGGTGTTCACCAAGTTGATACTAATACATCTGTGTAGGTACAGCTTGATGCTATGGCTAAAGAAATACGGAAGCTGACCTTAGCTGCAATACAAAGTGAGCCTCATGCAGTTTGTGATATATGTGGAAGAGGACACCCTACTCATGAGTGTCAAGCCTCAACTGAGGAAGTGAATGCTGTGGGAAATTTCACTTTTAATGCGATGGGTCAGAAACACCTCGATTTTTCATGGATTCACTTAGGGGTACCGCAAATTTATGGCAATAAAACAATCCCAGATTCCAGGGACAAGGAGCTCCTAGTTTTATGAATCAGCCAAGGCAGCAGTTTCAGCCTCAACAGCCCAATCAACCTGGTCTAGAAGATCTCATGAAGGGCTTTCATTGTGAAAACTGATGAAAGATTTGAAGTACAAGGGGCAGCAATTCACAGTTTAGAGAAGCAATTGGGACAGATTGCAACCATATTATCTGAGAGGGTTCCAGGAACTCTCCCGGCTGATACTGAAAGAAATCCCAAAGAAACGGTGAATGTTGTAACCTTGAGAAGTGGGAAAGTGTTGAAAGATCTCACCCTGATCCAAAAAGATGTGATACTTCAAAAAGAAAGTGGGGAGCAGCTGCAAAGTGATGATGAGAAGAAGAAGAAAAGCCCAATGAAAGCTGAGAAGAAGAAGAAGGAAGAAAAATCGAGAAGGGAGGAATCTGAGGGTACCAAGCATATGTCTGCTTTACCTTTCTCTCAAAAGCTATATAGAGAAAAGCTGGACAAGCAGGTTGAGAGATTTCTGGATGTGCTGAAACAGGTTCATGTAAACGTACTATTCACATAAATGCTCTCAGATATGCCTGCTTATGCTAAATTCTTGAAAGAGATCCTTACGAAGAAGAGGAAAATAGAGGAGACCTTAGTGGTAAATCTCGTAGAGAATTAAAATGCGATATTTCAAAATAAACTCCCACAAAAGTATGGACATACAGGGAGTTTTACTATACCTTGCTCTTTAAGAACTATTAATTTTGATAAATCCTTATGTGATTCTAGTGCTTCATTAATTTAATTCCTCTATCTATTTACAGGAAACTGGAGAAGGAGATTGGAGAGATAAGTTCTGCAGCCATATCTTTGCAGCAAGCAGACTAAACGAATATAACACCCGAGGGGATAGTGGAAGATGTGTTAGTTCAGGTGGATAAGTTCGTATTTCCTGTGGATTTTATAGTGGTAAATATGGAGTAAAAAAAGGAGGTCCCCCTCATCCTAGGAAGACCATTCTTAGCGATGGGTAGAGCTATATTAGATATACACGAGAGAAAACTCATGCTTAGAGTGGGTGAGGAGACTGTGACTTTTAAGATGGACGTAGCAAAGGGGCACAAAAGGATAAACCAGCTGCGAGTGTTGAGTGGAAACTAAAGGGCTAGAAAGAGAAGGCTGCAGTGAGTGAGAAACATAAGTGTGGGGTGTACCCAAAGAAGGCCGAGAAGAAGTTATCCGCATGGATGTGTGAATTAGTTCGGACGCGAGGAATGCAGCCGACTTTGACTCAAACCCCGACTAGATATTCAGGGAAGTTTCCTTTACCTTATGCTTTTTAATTATGTGTCGTGGGGACATGCCACAAATTAAAGTGTGGGGTGGGGGACATTTGTATGTAAGCTTGTATATGTGTTTTTTTTGTTAGTTGTAGTAGTTAGAGATAGAAAAAAAATTAAAATTTTCAATTTTTCCGGACGAAAGATATCATCGACAGGTTTCTTGAGGGATTTAAGTCGAAGGAAAAAGACAAAAAGATTTTTTTCTGTAGGTAGTGTAATAAGTCCCCCTTGATTTTTCCTTGTGCCGCAGTTTTTTTCCAAGGGTTTTGTTTGAATCGGGTGTAGTTAGTTTTTTATTTTTTAGGAGTAGGAAACCTTGTGCTATGATTGGAATTGAAGGCAACATCTCTTGACTTTATTATGCCTTGAGAATAGTAAGTGCTTTAGTTGTGACGCTTAGGCTCAATTTTTGACTCTTGTATAAGTGCCCTAAATTGTATGATCTTAACTTTGCTTAACTGCTTTGACTAGAGTGTCTTGATGAGTCTGATCTTGAATGAGTTACATACCATGTGTGTGTAAGGTTTTGAGTATTCTGTGCATTGCAGTTGATGTCTAGAACTTGCTCCGTTTGTTTGCAAAGCAAAATAGTAGTTTTACTCAGTCTTGGAAGTGATATAGGTGTTTCTTTGTTGAGCCAAATATATGTTTTATCCACCTATTTGTTATGAATCTTAGTTAACCCTGTTGAGCCTGTAATCCTGTTTCCTTGGAAACCACATTACAAGCTTTATTCTTTTGTTTGAATTGACCGTCTATTTGAACCTTGTATCTCTCGTGAGCACTTGAATTTGTTATGAACTTTGTAAAAGTTAAAGTGTGGGGTGTTGGTTTGGCTTTTGAGTGGAATAGTGAATAGTAGGAAGGTGCATTGTTTTGAAAAAGTAAGAGCCACTTGAATTGAATAAGAAAAGAAAAAGAAAAATAGTTGTATTGTTGTGAAAAATATTCCTTGATAGTGGTAACTCTTTATGTATATGTGCTTAAAGAAGTTGGGAGTTGGCGTATATTGATGTGAAGGTGGAGTTATGGTTTGACATAAGTGTGGGGTTTTGAATGAGTAATTATGTATTAAATTGCTTAGGGAGGTGTAGTCACTCTTATATCTAAATGTATCCTACCCATCCCGCAGCCTACATTACAACCAATTAAAGTCCTACTCGATCCTTGATTGAATGAGCTCAATTTGAAGAGTAGTACACTACGGGCAAGCCTATGGTACGTCTTTTGTGGCATATGAATGTTATTTCTGAGAGTGAGTGAATTCTTTCTATCTTGAGTTCCTAATTGTTCTTAAATTTTATTGTGTGTGGAACTACTCTCTATTGTTGTGTGAGGGCACTTGATTCACGAATGAAAGGTAATGTCGTTGACCTCTATGTTAGAGTAAGTGAGCGGGTAGTGAAAATTGCGTGGTGCTTTTGACTCAAGTCTTGAGGCGAAGATTTTACTTTAGAGTGCTTAATCTGTTTTAATTATTCTTGGTGTGATGAGTTAGAAGATTTGTTTAAAAAGGTCGTGTCTATATGAAGTATAGTTTGATTGCTCGAGGACGAGCAATGGTTTAATTGTGGGGTGTTGATGGTAGGCTATATTCTCGTGTTTTAGTCGCTTATTGCACTCTAATTCACTGCACTTCACTCGCGTTTGAGCTTTAAATGGTAGTGTTTTGCACATATTGTGTGTCTTATGCCTTGTAGGAGTGATTCCGAGTTAAGTAGATGTTGTGGAACTAATTCGAGCTATTTGGAGCTTTAAAGTCTGAGTAAAATCCCATAAGTTTTAAGCCGGGATCGTGTTCGGGGGTCGAGGATCACTTTTGGACGTCAAAAATCAAGGAAGAAGCAACAGCTAACGAATTGCACTAATGTGACGCACTAGGCGATGCATAGTGCGATGCAGTAGTGAAATTTTATGTCAGAAGATTGACAAAGTTCAGATGATGGGTTTCTATGGTCTGACAAGAATAAGCACTAATGCTACGCTCCCTGCGTAGCATAGTGCGACGCATGAAAAGTAAAAAGTTTACAAGTTTTTCTATTTCGGCTAGGAAAGGGGGGTTTCATCTAGGCCCGACCCTACTTGGTATAAATACATGGAAAAACGTTATTTTCAGGACTTTTGACATACTTTTGACCTAAGGGAGCTAAGGAAGAATTGGAAGAACATAAGCACACGGATTTCATCATTCCTTCCTCACTCAAGACCCAAGTTTGGATCGAATCAATGTTTTCCTATACTTCAATTACATTTGTGGTGAATTTCTCCAAGACTATGGAGTAGTTCCTTTTAGGGTTTGATGAATTTGGTATATTGATGATTGTTTGTGGATTATAACTCTAGTTATGTATTGAATCGTTTTTGGATGATTTAATTATTGCATCTATATTCAATTGTTCATGTAACCGAGAGAGGCATAACTTGTGATATTTTTATATTATATTGTTGGTTAAGTTCATTAATTCTTCTTAGTAATCTAAAGAGGCTAGTTGAATCATTGACTAAACCTAGTTAGGAGGATAATCGAGAGAGGTTCTCCTAAAGACCAATCCACTAGGCATTTTTGCATATCTTCACATAGCTTAAATTGGTTCATCTCGTGAGGTTGAGACTTAATCGAGAGAGGGGTTTCTGCTGAATGTGTGAAATAATTATTGAGTGAATTCGAGAGACTCACTTAAACATTAGAAGTGAATTATCTAGAGTTAGATCCCAAACGATTATCTTGCACTTGTCCTATCAAAACCCTATTTTCTCCCACTTATAACTTTGTTTGCTTATTCCTTGTTTCGATTGTCATTAGTCAATGGCTTTAGACTCTTAGTTAATTTTAGTTAGAAATCTTATAGATCTCAATTGTTAATCATCTTGGATAGCAATCAAGCTACAAACTATGAGAATACTGTTTAAATCCAATCCCTGTGGATACGATATTATACTATACTATATTTGATTAGCGAGCATAATTTAAGTGTGTGTTTTGCGTTTCGCCGACATGCCACATCAAATACCATCAAGAACTTCATATAACGCGATCTGTGCTCCAACAAGGAACCATTCGAATATGATCAATAATGGATAGAGAACCAAAAGAGAACTATCCAACAAGTTCAACAGTTACAACATTAAGAGCATAATGCTATGAATCAATCCCACGAGGGAGAAACAAAATACACAGAACAAGCACAAGGAATCATATCCATCAAAACCCCATTGCGGCGTGCAACTCGATCCACACATAATACCGTTGTGGCATACAACCCGATCCACACATAATACCGTTGCGACGTGCAACCTGATCCATATATATCAATACATAAGGGGATTCCCATTGAGCCATAATGCTCATACTCAGTAAACACATGTGTAACCGCAGCAAGCACGTAAAGTGTGTTAACATGACCATGGAAAGACGGATAGCATCATGCGCTATGGAAAAAGGCCAAGCACAACTAAGGTGCAATAAAAAATTTAGCATCTCAAGAGCCATCTCATTCAAATATCACCACAAGGCCTAAATAGAACCACAACATGTGTGTGAATAATCAAGTAGCCTCACAACCGATCATAGCATAAGAAAGTAACACACGAAGCAGATCAAAGCATGAATAACATCCACTCCTCCTGATGACACACTCATAGAAAATGTTGCACTAAATAAACGAATCCAATCTAGTGTAGAATACACATTCTCATTTGGCCTACCAATAGGCCTCCCAACCGATTTGGATCATCGCAAAATAGGTTAATAGCCTTCCAAAAGTTCATCGTGACCCTATCCATGACACATACAATCATCTACAAATCCTAAATGCACTTCCATGGTCCAAAACCAGAGGTACAGTCTGCCTCTCAAAAATATAATCTCCAAACCGCGAGAGTACCAGAATCTCCATACCTGATCTCTTAATCTTTTTATCATCAATGACTGACATGTCATGCATACACAATAACCCCATGGGAGATACTCCCATAACCTTCCGCACCAAGTAGCAAAACCTGCACATCAAAGGCTACTAACTATGCAATTTCTGTAGTATTAGTCAAGCATTTGCAATCAATACACAATGCATCTTCCATAAAACATATTCTTTCGAAACTGGACCGCAATCTTGTTTATGCAATCCATCCACACAGCTCACTGCATCTATCACTCTAATATGCAAAATACAAGAATCCCATTATCACTTTAAATCACGAATAGGATATACACTCCATCGCAGAAACCTCCCACTGAACTCAATTCTGGAAGAAATCACAACATGCAACAAAATTTCCATGCTTGTAGAAAACACCAACTGCAAGTTGTGGTAAAAATCATCGCAAACTCTTCGGAATCCATATGCGCATGGCCAAGCCAGCTGAACTGCATCCCTCTAAATCACCCAAATCAAACAGACTACCAAACTCAACAATATTACGACAAAAACACCTGTAAAACCCTATAATACAAAGGGACCAATCGTCTCCACTACTATGCTTAACGAAGTTGCTGCTAAATGGACCCAACTCCTTCATATTACTCATGACCAGCCTTCACAGCAATGCTACTCTTCCCCAGCACACTATGTATCTCAATCAAAACTCATCCCAAGTGATCCCAACATGAAATCTCGTTGTCCCAAGACTCGTGAGCCACTTATTCCCTCTTATACAACCAGTAGTACCTCTAACTCAAGTACTTGTTCTGAAGAAGACTTCTATGAATCTGAAGTTGTTCCTTCCATGTCTCAGACACTGCCTCACAGAACCGGTAATGATATAGAAATGCTCCAAGTCTCTTTCACAAACCAACACCAATCTCGAATTCTTCAGTTACACACAAACGGAGATCTTTAGATACCACATATTGAATCTTGAATCTATTAGAACATTCTAGAGAGTCACCCTCTCAATCCTAGTCCCGAATACATAACCAATCATGCCAAACGTTTAGTGCTCCATAAGTACATGAATACTCCAAAAAGAAACAACTAATGGAATCCTCTTCCTTCCACCCTACCTCCACCTAAGAATATTGAACCTGAGTCCTCCCACAACCTCCATTTATAACTAAGGTAAAATATAACACACTTCCAGAAAATTCCTTGCTCAGATCTTCCGAATTAATTCTCCTAAAATTATATCTAACCCACAAATGTCCCTTAGTCCAGAATCCATAACAACACATGACTAGGTGACCCAATCACCGATGGTAGACTTCCCCACTTGGCTCTAAGCCACAATCACAAAATCCAAGAACCGACGATGATCGATCCTCTTTAACTGCTATGTCCTCACACTGTCACTTAGTTGAATTTCTCATAAGCTCATCTTGCATCAACCATAATGCATCCTAGATCATCAACCCAAATGCACACTCAACCTCGAGACAGTCATGCCATCTTCCTTGAGTGATCTAAACACATCTCGTAGCACGTGCATCTCACTATGTAGAAGGTAAAACTCTTCATAGAAACCTCATAAAAAATCAGGCAACCCCGGACCTTCTCAAATTAAATAATACCACCTATGTGACCTCATATCAACATCTTTCTATGACATGCCATGGCACAATGCTATGTAATCAATGACTCCTCCTGAGTCCATACTAGTCCACAAGCTGTAAAAATATATTTCATTCGACCAGTGAAGACTAGAAGACCCTTCAACACATCCCAACTCAAGATGGTGTTGCAAACCAAGATGATAATCAAGCAGTCACAATCTCTAAGTTTCTCAAGTAAACCCTTCTCTTCAAGATCAAACTCTCAAAATGCAAGAAGTCGCCACCTATATGAAATGTCCTCAAATCACGACACATTCATGTATCTCGTGGACGAATAAGATACCATAACTTTGAGCCTCCTCAAGGATTAGCTTCCTCGAACCATCAACACTAGAAATGCAAATTCAACCCTGAAGTCACAACACACCATCCACAATAAGGACCACCTCCTTAGCACTACCTCGCAACACCGTGTCCCTGAGGACATGCAAATGGAAACCATCATACTATGATCCTTAATGCACTCAAACAAAGATGACTGCTCAATAATACAAGTCAAAGCTCTACTAAGCTCAAAAGTACCCAATCCCGCAACTCTATCGACTAGGGCCTGATCACCCATAGCCCAAATACCTCACCTCTACATAAGCAAATGCCAAAATCCAAGTCATGAACCGGATAACCCCTTTCATAGGGCTGCTAATACCGTAAGCTTAAGAAATCATCCTACCATTTTGCACCAACACCGCATCAAGACTAACGTGTGAATCATCACAATACACTATATAAGGCCCTGAACCCATGGGCAACACCAATACTAGCGCTGCAGTAGACGCTAACCCCTCCGTGGCAATAATATTAGGTTGACCTCACACATAGGGGAAAAACATCCTTCACCGTATCTGTATCATCAGCACAACTCACCGGTGCGCAACTGATAGTACTCAACATCAGGTACGACTTAATGAGAAAGAACTAAAGATATAGGCTTCAAGCAGAGATAAAGTCGTACGATAAGGAATCAAGAAAGGGAAAGTGCCTAAGGCCCTATATCATCTCGAAGATAAGTACAGATGTCTTTCTACCAATCTGGAAGACTCTACTAGGCCTGCTCATAACTCATGAGATATATGCAACCTAGTGCTCTGATACCAACTTGTCACGACCCAAAATCCCATTGAAGTCGTGATGGCACCTAACACCACTTTCTAGGGAAGCCAACATCCAATGTGCATAAATAAACTTAAATAACAGTATCAAATAGTCTTAAATGCCGAATAATATAAATAACTAAAGTCAAAATAGCGGTACAACATGAAACCATCCCAAAATCTGGTGTCATCAGTGCATGAGCTCTATAGAGTGCTAGATACAATGTATGAACAAAATACAACAATGTCTGGAAGACTGAACAGTAAGAAAATAAGATAAAGGAGGGAACTTTAAGGCCTGCACGTTTTCTATTGGAATAGAGGGATAAGCAGATCAATTCTACTCTTCACTTTGCCATCTAGAGATAGTTTGACCTGAGTTAGGATACGGAGTTGGAAGAAAATGCTAGTGTATCGCGCTATAAGCGACACAGAGTGATTTTAGCTTCCCCCTCGCAGCTCCAATCTCTGTTAATTCTGGTCCAACCTTGCCTTGGCAAATACAACTCTACCTAACCCCTCCCCCCCCCCCGGGTCTGATTGAAAGCAAATGGAAGAGCGGTTCTACCTCAAAACCTCCAAGGAAATTTGAATACAGCTCTCTGGAAACACCGTTGTGAGCAACACCTGGATCTGCACAGATTGTAGTATGAGTACAACTGATCCCATGACTCAATAAGTAGCAAACCTACTTCAGTAAAAGGTAGTGTTGAGCTTAGCAAGGTCTCATGCTCACTTACAGCAACCAACAACAACAGTAACAGCAGAATGATAACATATAAAGAAAGGCAGCTCAATAATACACGCTCAACTATAACACGATTAAAGGAGAAATAGGCATATTTTTCAAGTACATCAAGCGAGGCATCAACTTTCCCATGGAAATAACTTAGACATGGATTTATCAAGACAAACTAAGATTTCAAATTCTAAACATCAAATAAAGACATCAAATATCAAATGGCATAAGTAAAACACATATATATGCTTGCACGTCAAATATATATGCCAAAACCAACAACATCATAGTCAAATCATCAAACGAACACAATCTCAGCACATGCATAATGCTTGGCACAAATGCCTCTCAATCATACTCTCAGCATGCTCGCAATTCCTGGCTCAAATCCCCTGAATCATCATACACACACATACAGTCAGCACCGTACGGGTGCCTTGATGAAGCCCCTCATTAAGCACATATCAAGTGCATGCTTTCATAGGATTATACATGACTCTGGAGGGGCCAATCCTAGCCAAAGCATTGTCGGATCTAATTCAATGATCAATACTACAAAGCCCAATATGGGGCCCAACATAAGCGTCCCCTCACAATCCATATCAACACTCGTCAACTAATGCCGCTCATCCCAATATGGGCTTGGACGCAAACCTTTTCTCACAATCAATATCACTCAGCCCAGTATGGGGCCTGACGCAAATGTTCCTCACCATTAATATAAGCATGGCTTTATGGCCCAAAAATCAACCATCAATCTCCTCAAGTCTCAATGTCCTAACCCTCAAAATACAGTAATCAATATACCGCACGAAATATATCAACATGCCATAACCTAGCTCAAACTCGTGTCACGCACAAGGACACAAACAACATGTGAGGTAACATATAAAAGTGCACAGAGATAGAGATATAACACGCGGATATAATATCATGACTGAAAAGTATGACAACGGCTAAGGAAAATAGCTCAACATAGCAAAAACAACCCTATCATGCCTCAACAAATAAGCAAACAGCCTAGACATGATTTCCAGCATAAATGGCAGCTCACGTACTCATACAAGTGGAGAAAATACGATATCAAAGAAGCATGATAGAAAAACAAGGCATATAATAGCTGATGACGTCCAAATCCACTATTAAAAAGTAAATGGACACAGTCGCATGCAATGTAATATAGCCAACTATGAGTCGGGATCGAAACCCACAGAGAACAATATGTAGGAGATTAGGCGTGTAAGAGATTTATTGCTTATTATGCTAAGCCAAACACTTAAAAAGGTTTTGAGAAAATATTTATGTCTAAATGCAAAAATGTAAACTAACCTAGATAGCGGAAAAATGATCAATGGCTACAAGCATGGATACTCAGGGAATTACACTCAAGTAACAATCAAATGTATTTCATGATTCTACAAATATGAGCCTCGGATATTAATTCTTTATTAGCTTCTTCCGAAGACTAACAAGACTTCCTAATTGAATTGTCCCTAAAATAATTGAGAGATTAAGTGCACCCGGTGTGGCTACAAGTAATTTAATCCTATCCCTAGGTAGAATCTATGAAGTGATGGTGAACGCCTCAATTTCATGTTAATTAATCTTTTCCAACCCCAAATTACCTTTTCCAAGACTAATTCAAAGTTAATGGGTGAATCCTAGGATTAGTTAATACCTTTGGAAATATTAAAGAACAAGAATAATCAAAGAAATAATAACTCACTTCATAATAAATAAAAATTATTTAATACATAAGCACAGCAAGATATTTAATCCACACTTTAAATATGAATATTCCCATAAAAAAGATATAAGTGATGAAAAAAATACTACACACTTAGATATTTAATACAAAGTAATAAAATGAAGAAATGAGTAAAAATGGGTAAGAAATTCTCAACCAAAAGCTTCAGATCTTCAAGTCCCAAGTGTGTGTGCGTTAAACCCTAGCTCCAAAGCTCGTCTTCTTAGTCAAGAGGATCAAAAATAGCCAAAGATGTGTTTCTAGTAAGTTAGATCGTGTATTAAATGGTTTGGGAGTCAAAAACGTGAAATGCCCATTCTATCCAAACTCTGCCTAGTTAATGAACTATGCGATTGCGATATAAGAACCACGACCGCGGTGACCAACTTCTGCAAAGCTACGCGATCGCTGAACAAGAGACGTGTTCGCGTAGAACGTTTGACCAACGGCTGACCAGCTTTACTTCTTCAGGTTTGCATGGCTTAACTTCTGAACTTCTACGATCATATAGTTCTCTCCGCGATCGCGAAGAGCATTCACTAGCAGCAGTTAATTTTTCCTTTTTGAACACATTTTGACTTGTTTTCTTCCGTCTCTTCTCTAAATAACTTGATACCTGAAATATGCCAATAAACCTCAACAAGTACCTTAGTTTCTCAACAAAATCATACAAAAGCCTAAGTATCAAGAAGAGATAAGTTGGTCAAAATACCAACTTATCAATAACCTAAGATCTACGCGGATCATGAATAACCAAGGTGCACGCATATACGCTCGAGTCCAAATCGGTACTCAAATCCCCAAGTTACACTCTCTTAAAGTGTAGACAAAACCCCCAAATTTCCTTTCAAAATTTAAAGTTTTAGGTGTAGATCCATGGGTAATCAATATATAAAATCAAATCCATGTGGAAATCACTTACCTCCTAGATAGTGGTGAAATTTTCTTCAAAATCTCTTCTTCTTGAATGCTAGGGCTCAAAATATGAAATAATGGGTAAAATCACAAAAATTGCAACTTAAATACACTGCCCAGCAATACTCATCGCAGTCGCGGCAAAGCCATCGCGATCGCGATGCACAATTTCACGCTGCCCTTGACTTCCTTCTATGTGAATGTGATAATACCTCACGATCGTCAAGGCCACTGGCCTCCCAAGTACACGAATGAACATGCGAACGCAAACCTCTACTGACTGTTGACCCCCAACAATTCGGGAATGCAGAGGAAGATGCGCAAATGCTATGTACATCACTTACAACACTCCATGAATGCAGGCCCCTAACCGCCAATGCTATGAACAAATCGGCAGCACCAAAAACACTCTACGATATCGCAGAGCTCCTAGTGTGATCATGAAGCTCATCAACAAAGCACGGCAAATCAGCAATGCATTACAACCCAAAGTGGTCCGAAACTGCCCTAAAACTCACCCGAGCCCCATGGGACCCCGTCCAATCATATCAGCAAGTCCAAATACATTAGATAAACTTATCCAAAGGTGCAAAATACCAAAATTAACATCAAAACCTAGAATCGAAGGTCAACATCATTTTTTTAACTTTCAACATTCCAACTTCGTCGAAAGCGTACGAACCACACCTAGACATTCCGTATTACAACCAAACTTTGCACACAAGTTCTAATTGAAAAAAAAACCTATTCTAAGTTCTTTTAACAATAATCCAAACCTGATAACATCAAAGTCAAATTTCGGTCAAACTTTTGAACTCTGCAATTCTTCAAATTGCCAACTTTCGACAAATAGAGCCAAAACCTTCTAGGAACATCCAAGTTCAAATCCAAGGATACGCCCAAGTCCAAGATCACCATATGAACTTATTAGAATCATTAAATCACAAATATGAGGTTGTTTACTTGAAAGTCAAACCTTGGTCAATTCTTCCAACTTAAAGCTTCCGAATTGAGAATTACTCTTGCAAATCAACTCCGAACCTCTTGAAAGTTGAAACCAACCATATACGCAAGTCATGATGCATAATATGAAGCTAATCAAATTCTCAAACCCCCAAACTAAGTTCTAAATCTCAAAACAACAGGTCAAGTCGCTACAATTGGAAAGACTATGTGACTTAGAGTTGATAATAGAATTCTTGTACTTAGACATGGCATCATGATGGAGTCGCATGAGGTTTGAACTGCTTTGCAAAAGTTGTGGTTCATATTTGTGCAAAAGGATTATGATTATTGATAGCACAAATGATTCGAGTTGCTTAAGAAGGATAATGGTATTGATTTTGGTATCACCAACAAAGACAATATATTGTAGAGAATGCTTGTAGATAGGGTGCTTGGACAATTCGACTAAGCGATTCGACAGTTTGATGATAGCTAGTTGTTGAGTTTCAAATTCTAGGTGTCTGACATGGAAGGGTTGATGAAAATACACATTCAAGATGCTTGTAGGTGTGACTTCATAGTTATGTTTGAGTAGGCATGTAATGGTCGCTAGGATGGGGAATCTTACACTTTTAATGTATAGAGGTTGGATTTCTAGAGGTGGGACTATCTCTTTTGTTGGGGACAATGAAAGTATTTTAATAGTTAGATAATTGGTCGTATGTTTCTATGGTGGGTACTTGAGAAGATTTATGCTTGACGGAGCTCGTGGTTCAATTTGATGTGTTGTGATCTTCTATAGTTAGGTTATCCTTCTTAGAGGTCTTGGTTTGAGGAGTATGGTTCAAGAGGTTTTTGACATTATTTTGTGTGTTGGATTGCTAAACAAGTTAAGTAAGGACTTTAGAAGACTCTAGGATTTGTATTCGATGCACTGGGTTCCACCAGTCTATAGCATATCATGAGTGACTGGCACGGATGGAGGAACATAAACGAAAAAGTGTATGAGATGTAGTTTCCTGATAATTAGGTTGATAGTGAGTTGCATGTATATATTCGCAGGTGAGGCGGTGGTTTAGAAATAACTTGTGTCCAGGAGTGGAAGTTAGAATGGGTCCTTATGAGCTTATGGAAAGCTTAGTACCTACTTCACAAGAATGTGGAATTACTTTGGGTGTCTACTGGTAGGACAGTTGAGGATGTGTATTCTGCGGCGGGTCAAATTTGCTTATACAACATAAGGTATCATATTGATATGTCATCCGGAAAGGATTATAGTTCTATAGGACACTTTCTACCATAAGATTTGATATAGTGATAGCTTACCATGTGATAATGGAGCACGGGTTGACAGGTGAATAAGGACTGCCATGAGGGAGTACTCTAAAACTCATGGCTAACTGGAGCATCCCGAGAAGTCTGAAGTGCTGATTGAACTGACCTACTAGCATAGCCTCTACCATGGTGACCCTTGCCTCCAGAGTAGGCTCCACCAAATCCTCTAGTACCACGAGGTTTCTTGGCCTCTCTGCTCTCCATCTCCTGCATGCAAATTGCTCCAATCTCCTAGCCATCTCCATAGCTTGGGGAAAGGTAGTCTCAGTCTCAAACTCATGTGTCATCTTATACCTAAGACTGTAGCTGAGACCTTCAATGAAACTCTGTACCCTCTCTTTCTCAGTAGGAATCAGGATAGCTGCATAGCATGGAAACTCGGTAAATCTCATCTCATATTGGGTCCTACTTCAAGTGCTCAAATTGGCTGCATAACTTATCTCTCCCAGTGAGTGGAATGAACTTCTCTTAAAAGAGAGTCAAAAACTGAGCACATGTGAGAAGAAGTGACCATGTCAGTCTTCCCTGCTCATACGTCTGCTACCACCTCTTAGCTGGCCCTCTAAATTGAAATATGGTGAAATCGACTCCATTGGACTCTACAAGTTCCAAACTGCGCAAAATCTCGTGACACGTGTCCAAGAACTCCTAAGAACCAGCAATGGGATCACCATTAAAACATGGAGGATCTAACTTCCTGAACCAATCCATCCTCTTTTGATCCTCAATAATCATAGCAGGTCTAATCTCAAGCTTGACTATAGCAACTGGCTGAACTATCCAACTGGTGTAACAGCCGCAACTCCTGGAGTCTGAAGCATAGCAGTGGCCTCCTTCGGAGTGTGAATAGCTAGGGTCTATGCTCTCCTTTCAGTCTGAGAAGTTGATGGAATAATAGGAACCATACTAGAATGTGCCAAGCCATCAAAATAACTTAAGATTCTGACCATCGCGTCCTGAAGCACTAGGGTGGCAATAAAACCCTTAGAGACCTGAGTTAGACCCGGTTGAACCACATGAGCTAGAACTTTCTCTACTACTTGAACTACATGAGGGTCCTCAGAAAAGCTAATTTAGCACGAGCATTAGGAAATGCATGTGTTCCACCTCTCACAGATGTTGTCGTACATGCTCTGGGCTGAACTCTATCCCTGCCTTGGCCCCTACCTCTCCCGGTTCTGGCGTGGGGTATTAGCTCCTACTTAGCTGCTGCGGAAGAATACATCCTCACCATCTGTGAGAGAATGGAAGTATAAATATTCAAACTTTAGAATGAAATAAAGACACATGACAGAGAAAGGAGAAGCGAAAATTCCTATTTGTCCTATAGCCTCACAAAGATAAGTACAAACGTCTCTAAACTGATCCGCAAGTCTCTACTAGACATGCTCATAACCCGTGGAACCTATGAACCTAGAGCTTTGATACCAACTTTGTCACGACCTAGAATTCTACTAATGGTCATGATGACACCGAACCCCTATCGCTAGGTAAGCCCTATCCAAACATAGATTAAACTAAGCATATCAAAAAAAATAAAGCTATCGTAGCATAAATATGCAGAATGAATCCTTTAACAACTATATCACTGGAATACTACAGCAATGCACTCCCCAAAATCCAGTAGTACAGAGTCATGAGCTCTAATATAAGATACAACAGAATCTCTCAATAACACAAATATTGTCTGAAATGTAAACGAAAGTATGATAAAGAAAGAAAGGGGACTCCAAGGGTCTGTTAATGACCATGTAGAACTACCTAAAGTCTACTATATCAGCTCCTAGACACGTCAGGAGGTCTACTCGAGCCAATGCCAGAATCTTCACAAAAATATGCAGAAG
This sequence comes from Nicotiana obtusifolia, assembly GCA_002018475.1. Lineage (NCBI taxonomy): Eukaryota > Viridiplantae > Streptophyta > Magnoliopsida > Solanales > Solanaceae > Nicotiana > Nicotiana obtusifolia. The sequence continues at coordinate 229,978 of MCJB01016758.1, forward strand.
TATAGTATGAGTATGGTACTACGTGTACTCAGTAAGTATCAAGAATAACCTAGGTGAAGTAGTGACGAGGTTCAAGGCATGTGATACCTACTAACATCTAAACTTGTACAGTACATAGAAATATTAAAAAAAAGGTAGGTGATACTATAAAGAGTACATCATGAGATATCAACTCAATACGGACATTTGTATCTTATCTACCAAATCCAAAGCATAAGGCATCATGTATCATCTTATAATATAAGCATAAAAAGAATATTGTATGCATGATATAGCATAAAGGACTCACTTGAATGGTCGAAGCTTCCACCCTCATGCTCAAGACTCACCACATCGGGTTCATATAAGAATCAACCATAAATCTATCAATTACTCACAACATATGTGTACACCATCAAGAGATAAACATGAGAGGCCGACACTAGGGGGATGGCTCCATATCCACAAGTTGCACGACAAAGACCTGGTACCACAACAATTACAATATCACTATAATTGCATCGCAGAGACCTCGTGTCGTAAAAATAACAATATCACAATGACCGCACTGTAGAAACCTCGTTCCATATCCATATCAATCCGCACAACATGTCCAAATGTGCCATAATTATAGCAAATAAAAAATAATATTTCATCTTTAAGGATTCATATGCTCACAAATAATCAATAAGGTGCACAAAGACATAATAAATAAAGGTGAGAATGTGTGCTCAAGATGTGAAGCATGACTACGGCTAACTCAAGTATAACAACAATTTCACGAATAGCCATCTTGGCCAGTTAAGAGGTAGTAATCCTAAATATGGTTACTACCATTAAAGGATAAGCTAATGTAATCATACAATTGATTAAAACATAACCGAACAAGGCATAATAAAAGCATAAAGTCTAACTCGATCATTAATAATACATAGCTCCCATATATATGCTCGTCACCTCGCATACACGTCGCTTTCCACACATTTCAATTAATCAAATAAGATCATATCCTAATGGTTATTCCCTCAAACTAATATTAGGCAAGATACTTACCATAGCAAGCCAAATCGACCCTCCAAAACGGCCTTTACTTTGATAATCACCTCCAACTAGCTCGAATCTAGCAAAATAATACATAATAAGGTCATATAACATCATAGGAATCAATTCCAAATAATAAAGCTTCATTATTTAATCAATTCCAAAAAAGTCAAAAAAAGTTAACCCCAACCCACATGGTCAAAACCTGAGTCTAGAGGTAGATCTTATTTACCCATAATCCCACAGGTCTTAATATGTGTTTATTTTCAAATCAAGTCTAAATCGATGCTCATAACCTCAATTTATACACTCTTAAGTTGTTGACCAAAACCCCAAATTTCACTTCAAAATTCCATGTTTAAGGTATAGACATCTATGGGGAATCAAGATATCTCATCACATCCAAGTTAAAATTGCTTACCTCCAAGATAGTAGTGAAATCCCTCATAAAAACCTCCTCCTCTCATTCTCCAAAACTCAAAATGGTGAAAAATAAGCAAAGTCCTGAAATTTGAATTCAAAAATACCCCTGTCAGTGGTACCCTTCAGGAACGCGATAACAGCCCTAGAGTTCGCGAAGTACAAATAGCCTCTACGAAAAATCCTCTATTACGATCAGAAACACCTTCATGATCGTGAACCTTCACATGGCTTTCCCCCTATGCGAACGTGAACTCACGCCTCGCAAATGCGAAGACCTCTAGCCCAACCTGCATCACGAACGCGACCAACCCTTCACGAACACGAAGGCTAAGTTCCAATACTCACCACTTTCTTCTCGAATGCGACTCCCCTTTCGACCCTAATCCTTAATCATGATCGCAAAGCATACTAGACACCAGCAAGATCAGCAATCTCCAACATGCTCCAAGTGGTCTGAAACTCACCCAAGCCCCTCTCTCCCCCCACTCAGGACCCCGTCAAGTCATACCAACAAGTCCATAAACACTACCCAGACCTATCTAAGGCCTCAAAACACCTATGGAATCATCACAACTATGAATCAAAGGCCAAACCACTTGTTAAACTCTCTTAAGCTCATAAACTTCTAAACTCATTCTCGAAACAAAAATCAGAGTCTGATAACCACAAAGTCAACTATTTGTCAAACTTAACAACTCTCCAATTCTTCAAATTGCAAAATTTTGGCCAATAGAGTGAAGATCTTCTAGGAACATCCAAAGCCAAATGAAAACATACGCCCAAGTCCAAAATTATAATACGAACCTATTGAAACCTTGAAATCACCAATCCAAGGTCATTTACTAAAAAGTCAAACCTTGGCCAACTCTTTCAACTTCAAACATCCAATATAAAACTATGTATTCCAAGTCACCCCCGAACCCCATGAAAACCAAACCACCCATATTCGCAATTCATAAGATATCAAATAAACATACAGGAAGAATCAAATAGGAGAACGCGATTCTAATACTCAAAACAATCAGTCGGGTCATTGCACACAATTTGTTCATATATGGGCTATTGCTTATATGGTGTACAAACCATGACTGTTGAGGTTTCATGTGAAATTCGGTGTGATTTATAGGTTGGGTAGCTTGTACTATATGAGACGAAGCTAACGTAACTCGAATTAGCACGATCGAATTTGGATAAGGTATTTAGAAGAATGCTTTTAGGTAGCCTAGAACAGGCAGTGGTTCTTATCCGATGAGAGAACTCCATAACTTGTTAATATGATGGGTGGTTAATAGTTTCTACAAGCTTCTTTTATTATTAGTAGTGTTGCAAATACTTGGAACAAGGATCTATTTGAGATGGGATATTTTTTGTGGTACTAGGTTTGGCAATGAATAGTTATTGTAGTAAGAAAATATTGCTACGGGTATATGAGTTATGGGATATATCATTTGGTTACATCTTAAATGTAATTTATGAATTGATATAGGTTATTAGGATTGACACAGTGAATATATACAAGAATCAGATCTTGGAGAAAGGTTCGTGTATTAAAGTTGGGTTTAATGGCTTATAAGCTAAGGTTGAAGGAAGAATCTTCACTAAGGATGTGTCAATGCTTGGAGGTGACATGCGATCACCTGTAGGAATGTGTATGATGATTTTATACAACTATTTGACGGCTTTGGAATAACTCTTGGTACGTTCGATGAATGTATATTTAAGTAGGGGAGAATGTACCGACCCAACCGGTCTTTTTAGTTCTAGCATCCCGTTTTATGATTTGACACCTCGAGTATGTTCATATGATGTTTTATGACTTGCATGTATGATTGATTCGAGTTCCGAAAGGTTCGGTAGTGATTTAGAACACTTGGTTAACAACTAGAGGCTTTAAGTTAAGAGGAGTTGACCAAAAGCAACATTATGGGTAAACGAGCTCGGATTCATGATTTGAAGGTTTCAATAGGTTCATATGATAATATTGGACTTATACGTATATTCATATTGAGTATCATATGGAAAGAAAGATTCGGTACTATTGGTCGATAGTTAGCAATTTGAAGAGTTTAAAATTCATAAGTTTGACTAAGATTTGACTTTTGTATTATTGCACTTCATTTCGTATTTCGAGCCTTAGAATAAGTATATATAGGGTATTTGGACTTGTCAAGATACTTTGGAAAAGTCTCGAAGGATTCGGGTGTAATTCAGATATATCTTGTGAAGGTTGAGAGTTGGGGGACATAAAAAAGTTCATGATTTTGGTTCAATACTTGATTCTCGGTTTGTGATTTTGTTGTACGTGTTTTGAGATTTGGACAAATTAGTATAAGGTATACGGACTAGTTAGGATGATTGGAAAAGATCCCGGGAACCTCGGTGAGTTTTAGGGTAGTTTCAGACCATTTTTAACCACTTAGCAGCTGGAAATTTTTTATAGTAGATGTGTGAATTGCAATCGCGATGGTTAGGGTCGCGATCGCAAAGTGTAAAGTGAAATTCGGAACTATGTGTATCGCGATTGCAGAAAGTACTTCTCGATTGCGTAAAAAAATTCTTCCTAATAGTGGTCTAACTTCGGAAGCTTATATCTCGTAATGTATAAGCAATTTGGGGATAATATAAGAATAAAAGTGGTATCCCTTTGAGTCTAATATTTAGAAATTCAAATTGTTCATCATTTGGACATTTATATAAAGAGTTGTGGCTATTATACCAAAGGATGGCAGTGCCGAAATTCACTATTATGCCACGAAGAATAAATCTGGGCTTGAAGTTTCTGAATGCGATCACGGAGTTTATGGTCACGATCACGAAGAAGGAATTGCTTCCACGGGTATTTTATGTCCACAATTTCGGTTTTTTCTTATTTTACCATTTTTTTAGGTTTGGAGAACGGGAGAAGGTGAGAGAGAATTCCCCCAAATCTTGAGGGTAAGTGTTTCTAACTTGGTTTTGATTATATATGTTACAACCCATATTTGTGTACGTTAGATTATGCCGTGAGATAGTCTACATAGGTCCGAGAAGAGATTACCTTTGAGATAAGAAGAATTTAGTCCTATTGGTCTTAAATGATGCAAGGGTGTATAAGGGTGGTTAACAAGTATTAGAAGATAAACGAATTAAGGATATTGTAACTCGTATTTTTGGGTAAATGGAGAGGTGATTAACATTAAAAAGAGGTCATTTATTAAGGTAGTTGAATCATATAATATTCGTTTCATAAGTCTTGAAGTCAAACGAGTTATGAAACAAAAGTCGATAAAGGTTGTCGCAACTTGGGTTCATAATTGTACTTAAACATTAGGTCAAATGTTTCTAAGCTTTTCTCCCAATTTACAAAGAATTACGAGGTGATCTACATACAAAATTAAATATCTATGAGTCTAGTTTCCAACACGTCAAACCGTTCGTCGATACGATCTCAGAATTGGGAGATACTCGCATTTTTGCGAGACTGCGCCAAGCACCTCTCTATGGGGCCCACATAGGCGGTTTAAGACATATGGATATATATATATATCACGCCTCAACCCCATTTTAAGTCATTGTTTTTTCAGTATATTCAGAGCTTAGAACCCTAAGAACACCCTCTCAAGGTTCTCTCATGATCCAAGACCAAAACAAAGGGCAAACAACACAAATCAAGTATCGGAAATCCCGTGGCGCTAGTAAGTTCCTATTCCCTCTTGTTGTTGCTGATTTTTGTGTTGTTCCAGCTCGTGTAGAAGGTTGTTTTAAGTTGGTTGTGTTCTGTAAAATACCCCCTCAAGTTTAAATATCAACCCTAGGTAATTTCAAGTCTTCTAAAGTGATTCTAGTACCCAAAAACCCTAATTGATTGCTAGCTTCGCTTCCTTGTTCTTGTGGCAGCATTGAAGGGATATTTCGTGGTCAATTAAGGGCCAATTGGAGTTGTTATTTCTGTTTAAAGGTAAGGGACCTCATACCCTACATGTATTTAAGATTATCCAAGTTACGGCTCAGTCGTTGAAGCTAGAACTTGTGAGATATACGTCGAAAGACTTGCTAGTAGTGTTGTTGGTTGTTGGACTGTTTTTGGAGGCTTAATATGATTATTATTGATGTTGTTTGGGCTGTTTGGTGATTTTGTTAACTTGTGGGAAGTCATATATATAGGGGAGGTGCTGTCCGTTTCATCGCAAAATAGGTTACAGTGATACATAATAGTTACGACGTTTAAATGATAACGGTAGTGTCATTTCTCTTATTGTAGACTAAGGAGTCGTGGAATTTTCATAGCTTGAGGTTGGGAAGTATATACAAGGTATACGAGACTGTCCCTTTCCTTCTTTTGCACGACTCTGATTGTATATAATGCAATGAACGAGCCTCCAAGGATACTCTACTCTTAGAAGGTAGTAGTACTTATATTGTTTCCCCTCTTACGAGAGGATTGATGTGTGTCATTTCTTCGACCTTACGTCACTGGAAAGGTTCAAAAAGTGTGATTCCTATGAGTCCAGCATGCATTATCTATTTTACTTTACCGAGCCGCGCTATAGTCGGCCGGGTATGACACCTATTGTGCAACTATACATATGTATATGTTTTACTCTATTTAGTCGCGCTATAGTCGACAGCTATTTTACTTTACCGAGCCGCGCTATAGTCGGCCGGGTATGGCACCTATTGTGCAACTATACATATGTATATGTTTTACTCTACTTAGTCGCGCTATAGTCGACAGCTATTTTACTCTATCGAGCCGCGCTATAGTCGGCCGGGTATGGCACCTATTGTGCAACCACTGATCAGTTGGGTATGATGATTATGAGACCCACAGAGGCGTATGTATATGATGATGATGAGGCCCACAGAGGTGTATATATATATATGATGATTTTCAAAAGGATATAAATATATGTATATGCATATGCACGTCAGGCATGACATGGTTAATCGCCCTCAGAGGCATTCAGATGGTACATGTTGTATGTCTCTTATCCTGATGCTTATTATTATTCTTACATTATGTTTCCTGTTTTACATACTCAGTACATTATCCGTACTGACGTCCTTTATTTGTGGACGGTACAGGTCCAGGCAGACAGATAGACGAGGCTTCACCACCACAGTAGGCTACTCAGTTCAGCAGATATTGGCGAGATCCATCCTTCGGACTTGCCACAGTCTTGGTATGCATTTTGTTGTAGGCATTATGGGCATGTCGGGGCCCTGTTCCGACGTAGGTTGCATTATGTACGTTTTTGTAGAGGCTCATAGACAAGGGTCAATTTATGCATAGACAAGTGATGGGTTGACTTATGTACAGTCGAATTGCCTTGTCGGCAAACGTATGTAATTTGTTTTATGGTTCTGCATTGCAGCCTTGTTGGCTATATTATGTATATAAGTATGATCGTATCATGGTATAATGTCACGTATCATTATAATTATTATTCGAGATTATATGCATATGACAAGCCTTATAGATAATAAGGAAAGTTAGATGAAGGGTACGCCGGCGCCCGTAGGGTAGGGTCCGGTGCCAGTCGCGGCCCTCCGCTTGGGTCGTGACATCATCAGCTCAGTATTCACTCAGTTCAGTAGTCATTCAGTTCAGTACCTATCTAGTTCAGTATCTTAGCTGTTCGGTAATCAAGTTTTCATTCAGTTTAGTATGCATGTGTTCATCATAGTTCAGTGTTCATATGATTCCATCAGTCCCGTTTAAGGTCCAGAGTTAGTCATTTTTACAATCAGGACAATCATTCGAGGATGATTGATCCCAAGGGGGAGATAATGTAACACTCCATAAATTCATATTAGGTGTGGGTGCATTAAATAACTATTAATGTGACCTTTTATACATGTGAAGTCCTATAGGGATGAGTATGGGTGGAAATAGTTGTTTAAGAATCAAGATAGAGAGTGAGGTGCATAAAATTTGATAGAATCGACTAAGTTTGTTGAAGGTTTGTCTTAAAGCCTTAGATAGTGCAAGGCCATGAAAGCTCACTGCCTTAGACAGTGCAAGGCAATGAAAAATCACAACCTTAGACAGGCACTGTCTAGGGAATTAACCTTAGCGCCCCTAACAGTGCAAGGCACTGTCCAAGGAATTAACCTTAGCGCCCCTGACAGTGCAAGGCCGTGTAGTTTTGGCATCTCTGATGGCAACATGCACTGTTATTTTGGCGCCTCTAATGATGCCCCACCGACGATGTTTATCCGAGCTACTTTTATTTTCTTCTCAATTTTTGGGACATGTACACTTATTTAAAAGTCCTACCTCGTCCCCCACACCCCAAAACACGAAACCTTACTCTAGAAAGGGTTTCTTCAAGAACCTAACTCCTCCAAGGTCCCTCCATCATCCAAGGTAAGTTCTAATGATGATTCTAAGTTAATTTCAATTCTCCAACACCTTACTAACATGGGTAAACCCTTCAAATCATTAGATATTCGATCGCGGCGTCATTGTTGAGAAACGAAACCCTAAAACTCGAATTCAAGAGGATTGAACTTCAAAAAAGGTAGTGTTTCTACTCCCTAATCATTTATAGCTGTGAATTGATGAGTTCTTGGGAAATACTAAATGGGTTTGATAAATAGAACCATATGAACTATGTGAGGGTTTTGGGTTGTTGACTTAAGATTGTTATAATCGTTTGAGTGATGAGAAATGTTGTTAGTTACATCTATTTTGGATTGTAGAACCATAAGAAGTAGAATACAATGAGAATTGGGTGAAGAAAACACCATTAATTAGGGCTATGAGGCTTTACGCCATAAGGTGTTTAATAAAATGCCTAAGTGATTAAAACATGAGCATTAGTTCTAATACTGGTTCCTCTTGATATATATTTCCATAGATTATTATTGAAAGAGACGACGAACATTGTGATAGGCTTAAAAAGGCCAGAGTCAAGGTATGTGAGGCTAACTCTCTACGTTTGGGAATGTTTATGATTCTCCCCACACTATGTTTCTTTTACAACGTTACTAATTGCCTAAGAAATATAGTTAAGCTTAGTTCCTTGAATGGTTATAAAAATTCGATTCTCTAGCTTTGTAATTCATTCATGAATTTCATTCCGAATGTTATGAGCTCAGTGCGTAATCGATATAGACTTGTGTTTGATGCCCATGAGTCTCAGTCTAGATTACTCAGCACGTCATAAATAGTTGAAGTTTCAGTTTTCATAATCAGTTCATGAATACGTCTCAGTCTAGTCATATTCAGCATTCTAGTATCATGTAACTCAGTATGATTCAGTATTTTAGTATCATATATTGCATTATGATTCTCAGTTCCTTATTTTAATTCCCTGAATGTTGAACACCTGTATTTGGACCCGAGGCCGCATTTTATGCTTTATGCATCTTTGGCACTGAGGCTGCAGTTTAGGCTTTATGCATTTTTGGGCCTGAGGCAGTAATTTATGTTTTTATGTATCTTTCGGACTGAGGTCGTAGTTATGTATATGTGTACTGCGCCCGAGGCTGTAGCTTGTGCATATATATATTGGGCCCGAGGTCGTAGTTTATTTGTTCAGATAAACATGTGGTTCATTATTCAGAAGAGTGAGTATTTATATCCTTACTTCCTTGTTCAGTTATCATTTATCCATTATCAGTTCATTTATCAGCTATCAGTTATTACTTCAGTTATCAATTATATGTTATCATTTCTTTCTTTCAGTTGTTTTAGATACTGGTGCAATTTAAATACACTGACGTCTCTTTCTCCTGGGGCTTGCATCTCACGATGCAGGTAACGATTTACAGGTTGACGATTCAGAGCGCTAGGATTCTCGTACTTGCTATTTGGCGATCCCCAGTTCTTTCGGAGAATTATCATTACTTTACAGTCTTTCGATATTACAGATAATTAGTGTTTTCAGTACTTTATTAGAGGCCTCATAGACTAGAGGAACAATTAGACGGAGTCGCACACTTTTCATGTTAAGCAAAGTTAGCTACAGATAAGTTTCAGACTCATATTAGTATTTTCACACGTCGATTTATATTAATCAATCTTTTATTATATCAGCATGTGTTAATTTATCTTCTGCATTCAGTATGTTATGATATCACATGTTGATTCAGCCAGCGACCTCATTCGCTCGGTCACATGAGTCAGGCACCGGGTGCCGTGTTACTTCCAGGCCAAGTTCGGGGCGTGACAAGTGACCACACATGACCGATATGCACAATCCACCACCATAGAATCACCCACCAGTGTAGATACATAAACAGGAATAACTGAATAATCATGAGGCATATCCAAATAACGAGCAAAATAGGATGACACGTAAGAGTAAGTGGAACCAGGGTAAAATAACACTGAAGCATCTTTATGGCACACTGAAACAATACATGTGATTATGGTGTCAGAAGCAACTACCTCTGGTCTGGCGGGAAATGCGTAGCAACGGGCCAGTCCACTGCCAGACTGACCTCCCCCTCTAGGGCGACCTCGAACCGACTGAGCCCCACCCCTGGTTGGCTGCGCGGGTTGTGTATCTACTGGTGCTAGAACCATAGGTTGTGTGCTCTGTTGTGGAGCACTACTCAAAAGTCTGTGGCAATCCCTCTTGAGATGACTCAAGTCTCTACACTTGAAATAACCCCTTCTCTGACGAAACTGCTGACCCTGCGAATGACCCTGATAACCCGAATAACTGCTTGAGGAACCCTGAGCAGATGAGGCACGGTAAGAACTCTTTGCTAGCAATGCACTGAATGATGACAGATGTCATACCCCAAATGGGAGGGGCAAATGAGCACTCGGGACTACCTCACCGAGCACCAACATAACGTGCATCCATAACCATGCTATCATGTGAAAATAGGCAAAAAAGCTCGACATGAGAGAATCTGACTAAAACATGAAAGAAAACTCGACAAAGGATGACCCAAAATGATATACAAGCTTATATACATGAGACGTACGGGCCTACAAGGACAGCATGACCATCAATACACATAACATCTGTCTACAAGCCTCTTAGGTGTACATAAACATCATAAGGTCGAGACAGGGCCCAGCTATACCCAACTATGTACATATATTCAACCATCACACCTACCAGCTCACTAGACAACTCCGAAAGAAAGGAGCGTGACAACCTTCAGCTGACTTGAGTCACCTATTGTGAAGTATCGCGTAAATTGCTATTTGTATCTGCGGCCAAATAATATAGTATCAAGCCACTTTGTAGGGCAATTCATGCCATAATATAACGTACCTGGCCTTGAAAAGGACTCGAAATTGTACCCGGCCTTAATAGGACTCGGTAAAATTATAACCTGTTGCAGTGGTGTGCACATATAAGTGTCGTACCGCACCAACTATAGCGTAGCTCGGTAAGAAAATAGATACATATATAAGTTCAATGCAAGCAATGACTCTGAAGGGCTTTATGGATCTAATCGAAGTGACCCAAGGTTGTTATCCTCTGATTATTGTTATGTAACTGAACCTGTATCAATTTTTCGAGAGCCAACAAAGATCTTATAAAGACATAAGATTCAAAGGCTATCAAGGCGGGAGGTGATCCCAACAAATAACAGCAATAAGGTCCATGAAATATATATATACATATATATCAATACGAAACAATGATGTTCACAATCTTTAATCTTAATAATGGAGTTCCTTTTGAAGGGACGTTGTTATAGTTACGTGTATTCGTAGATCATGCCAAAAGAATGAAGGGGTGAGCCTTAACATACCTCTGTCGTTCCTTAACGACTCAGCGTACATCTCCCAAAGACTTCAATCTACATTAACACAGTAAAACTTATAGTTAATGCCATAGAAGGACTTACAAACATGATTCTAAGCTAGTAGGTCACTATAGAAAATCGGACAGCATTGCCCCTATTAAATTTCACTTCCATCCAACTCAAACCAGAACCAAAACAATAGGAACAACATCAACGATAATATATCCAACGTATTCCAAAAAAATCATATCAAAGCCTAGCTCAAAACCCTTGCAAAACAGTACACACACACAAACACCTTAATCTTCACTTCCAATCTCAAGTTTCATATGTTTCTTTCATAAATTCACTTGATAAACATATAAATAGGCATAACAACATAAACCATGTCATAATCAAGTTTTTTTCCACAATTTCCAGCCATTACCAATTATATTTATCAACTCAAAATAGTAGCCATATCTTAGGCTATTTCAATGCTATCTTCCGTATTTTGCTTCAAACAACCTCACCAACATAGAATTAAACTTAAGCACAAGGAAGGAGATAATATGCTTAGCTCATACAGAAATTATCATGAAATCCAACTGTCACGACCCAAACTGGAGGCCATGATAGGCACCGGGGCCATACCTGCCGAACACCAATGCACATTTTGTCTAACATATCTTATTATCTAAAAGAGCTGACGAGATCAATATTAATGGTAGACATGAATCCTAAAGAACCAAAAATGACAGATAATGGCATGAACATATATAACATGGGCTGACAAGGCTGCATGAAGCTATGTATAAGGTACGAGCTGAAAAGCTGCCATGAGAGACTATACACCAAAAAGCAGTCGACAAGGCAATCCAAACTATACATGAGTCGACACATGTCTATGAGCCTCAAAAGGAACGTACGTGCATAATTGCCGGAACAGGGCCCCGACGTACCAATAATGTCTATAACAAAAATGCATATCAAGACCACGGTAAGTCCAGAGATGGGATCTTGCTAATAACCGCTGAACTGGGCAGCTTACTACGGTGGGGGAGCTTCGCCTACCTGGCTATCAGGACCTACAGCACGACATGCAGCGTCCACAAATAAAAAAGTACGTCAATACGAATACAGTACTGAGTATGGAAGGCGGGAAAGCATAAGTAAGAATATTAATGTAAACAGGGATAGAGAATATACAACCTGTAACATATGGGTGCCTCTGAGGCTACTGATACGAAATGCATGATACATACACACACACACACACACACACACACATATATATGTATATATATATATAAACTTTTAAAACATACGCCTCTGTGGGCATCATCATCATCATATTGTACCCGGCCGTAATAGGCTCGGTAAAAACGTACCCGGCCATTATACGGCTCGGTAGAATCGTACCCGGCCACGTGAAACTTGGATAAACTCAACTGACCGGTGATTGCACAATAGGTGCCGTAATCGGCTGACTATAGTGCAACTCGATAGAGTAACATAGATACATATATATATGATGCGTGTTGGACTCATTGGAATCACATTTTGAACCTTTTGGAGTGACATAAGGTTGGTATCCTTTGTGCACGTTATTAGGATTAACTCTTCATCAAGAATCTTATAATAACCAGGAAGTACCAACGACATTGACAACATAAGAATAAAAGAAGTAACACCAACATCAATCGTTCCATAAGAAGGGAAACAATGTAAGTACTGCTAGCTTCTAAGAGTGGAGTATCTTTAGAAGCTCGTTCATTATATTATGTACAATCGGAGTCTTGCAAAAGAAGGAAAGGGATAGCCTCACATACCTTGTATATACTTCCCAACCTCAAGCTATGCAAGTGTCACAACTTCTTAGTCTACAATAAGAGAAATGACACTATCGTTATCGTCGTAACTATTATGTATCGAACGCAACCTATTTTATAATGAAACGAACAGCACCTCCCCTATTTATATGAATTCCCAAAAGTTAAAACAATCACCAAAAAGCCCAAACAACATCAATAATCATATTGAGCCTCCCAAATCAATTCACCAACCAACAACATTACTAACAAGCCTTTCGATATATATCTCACAAGTTCTAGTTCAACAACTCAGCCGTAACTTGGATAATCTTAAATACATGTAGGGTAAGAGATTCCTTACCTTTAAACAGAAAGAAAAAATCCAATTTGACCTTAATTGACCACGAAATGTCCCTCCAATGCTGCCACAAGAACAAGGAAGCGAAGCTAGCAATCAATTAGGGTTTTCAGGCACTAGAATCACTTAAGAAGACTTCAAATCACCTAGGGTTGATATTAAAAACTTTGAAGGAGTATTTTACAGAACATAAACCACTTAAAAAAACCTCCCACACGATCTGGAACAACAGAAAAATCAGCAACAACAAAAAGAATAAGAAACTTATTAGTGCCACGGGATTCCCGACACTTGATTTCTGTTGTTTGCCCTTTGTTTTGATCTTGGATCATGAGAGAACCTTGAGAGAGTGTTTTTAGGGTTCTAAGGTCTGAATATACTGAAAATAATGACTTAAAATGTGGTTGAGGCGTGTTATATATATCCATATGTCTCAACCGCCTATGTGGGCCTCATAGAGAGCTGCTTGGCATAGTCTCGCGAAAACGCGAATATCTCTCTGGTCCGAGATCGTATCGACGAACGGTTTAATGAGTTGGAAACTAGACTCATAGTATTCAATTTGGTGGGTATATCACCCAGTAATTCCATGTCAATTGGGAGAAAATCTTAGTAACATTTGACCTAAAATTTAAGTATATTTATGGACGTAAGTTGCGACAACTTTTGTCGACTTTTATTTCATAAATCGTTTGACTTCAAGAATTGTGATACGTGTATTATATGATTTAAATACCTTAAAACACGACCTCCCTGAGAATATTAAGCACCTCTAGTATGACAATCAACATTTGCATAGCATGAGGCCAACCAGTTATCACAATGAAATCAATCATTTCTAACTCAAATAAATTTGCCGAGGTTTGACGACTACAAGTCATCACTGTGCAAACTCTATATAACCTTCTAGCAATCACGGAATCTCCTACCGGGGTAGATACCGCAAGTGGTTTACTTATCAATTCAGGTTCAACGAAACTTATTAGACACAAAGGGTGTAACATATGATAATAAGATCCTGGATCAACCAACGCATACACATCATAAGAAAACATAGACAATATACCTGTAACAACATCCGGAGATGACTCAAGATCATGTCAACCTACTAGAGCATAGGTTCAATTTTGAGTACCACTCGAAGTCGGGACTGCACCTCTGCCTCTACCACGACCTGTCGACTGCTGAAAACCCCGTGCTAGATGTCGAACTCTGACCTGAATCAGAATAGGTAAATCAATCATACCGAGGCCTCTAAAACTGTGGAGGAGCACTAGCTATAGGTGGATCCAAACTCCTCAAAGACTGGGGCCTGATACTACCTCTAAAGTCATCAGAATACCTTGCAAATCTCGCGCTCTTATGCTGGCCCTATCCTGCTCCCTATCTGCCCTTTGCTGGCACTTACGATCCTCTAGTGTCTAGGCATAAGCCTGAATACAGGAAATATCCATGCCCTCTACCAAGGAGGCTATCATGCACTCATTTATTAGATGTGGTCCCAACCCGTTCACGAACAGGTGCACCCTATCGCTCATCTCGGCCGCCATATGGGGAGCATACCTTGCTAAAGAATCAAACTGAATACTATGCTCTCGCACACTCATATTACCCTGTCTAAGGTTCAAGAACTTATCAGCTCTAGCTCTTCCGTATTTCAACTCGCAAGTAGTGATTAAGAAAGGCCTCAGAGAATTCCTTCCACATAGTTGGAGGAGCGTTCCGACCCCTAGATCTCTCCCAACTATCATACCAGAAAACCACTAAATCCCGTAACTGATAAGAAGCCAACTTTACTGCCTCTGTATCACTAGTATGCATAACACACAGGTACGATGAACCTGATCAATAAAAGTCTGTAGGTCCTCCTTCAGGTCTGATCCGGTAAACACTGGAGGGTCTAGAATAACAAAATCACAAACTCTCGCACTAACCGATTTATCAGCAGCACCGGTATTCTGCCTCTGAGCCTGAGCAGCTACCAAGCTAGTCAACAACTGCACCGCACTCCGCATATCCTGGTCTGTAATGCCAGACGGAAGAATTGGAGGTGTTGGGTACCTCCTAATATCCTCTGCAGGAGACGGAGTAGATGAGGTATGAGACGGCATCTCACTCTAAGCCTCACTTTGTCCTGCTCTGGCTGGAGGCACCTGACTGGTACTCTCTCCCACAGTTGTATCAAGCCGTCTACTAATTTCTTGCTTCCTAGTCGAAGGCATCGCTAAAAGAAAACAAGGTGAATATTAGAGAAGAACACATACGACTCAACTCTACGCACGATCTAGATTCAGGAAGAAGGTAACAACCCTAGATGTCATGTAGCCTCCTGATTAATAATGAGGCGCGTTACACATCCATAATCAAGACTCTACTAGACACGGGCCATAGACAACCCTTAGGACAGACTTGCTCTGATACCAAGTTTGTAACGACCCAAACTGGAGGGCCATTACAGGCACCCGGGCCATACCTGCCGAGCACCAACGCACATTTTTTCTAACCTTTCTTATTATCTAAAAAGGCCGACGAGATCAATATAAATGATAGACATGAATCCTAAACCACCAACAATGACAGATAATGGAATGAACATATATAACATGGGCCGACAAGGCTGTCAAGAAGCTATGTATAAGATACGATTTGACAAGCTGGCAAAAGAGATTATACAACAAAAAGCAATCGACAAGGCAATCCAAACCATATATGAGTCAACACCTGTCTATGAGCCTCTAAAGGAGCATAAGTGCTGCAACATTGTCGGAAACGGGCCCCGACGTACCCATAATGTCTATAACAAAAATGCATACAAAGACCACGGCAAGTCCGAAGAAGGGTTCTCGCTAATAACCGCTAAACTGGGCAGCCTCCTATAGTGGGGGAGCTTCGCCTACCTGTCTATCAGGACCTTCAGCATGACATGGAGCGTCCACAAATAAGAAGGACGTCAGTACGAATACAGTACTTAGTATGTAAGGCGGGAAAGCATAAGTAAGAACAGTAATGTAAACAGGGATAGAGAATATACAACATGTAATATCTGGGTGCCTCTGAGGGATACTAACATAAAACGCATGATACATACATACATACATTCATACATATACATACATACATACATACATACATACATACATACATATATATAAACTTCTAAAACAGACGCCTATGTGGGCATCATCATCATCATATTGTATCCGGCCACAATAGGCTCGGTAAAAATGTACCCAGCCATCATAAGGCTCGGTAGAATCGTATCCGGCCACGTGGAGCTTGGTAAAACTCAACTAATCAATGGTTGCACAATATGTGCCGTATCTGGCCCATTGTAGCACGACTCAGTAGCGTAAAATAGATATATATATGATGTGTGTTGGACTCATTGGAATCACATTTTGAACCTTTTGGAGTGACGTAAGGTCAGTATCTTCTGTGCACGTTATTAGGATTAACTCCTCATCAAGAATATTATAAGAACTAGGAAGTTTCAACGACATTGATAAAATAAGAATAAGAGAAGTAACATCAACATCAATCGTTCCATAAGAAGGGAAACAATATAAGTACTGCTAGCTTCTAAGAGTGAAGTATCTTTGGAAGCTCGTTCATTACATTATGTACAATCGGAGTCGAGAAAAAGAAGGAAAGGGATAGCCTCACATACCTTGTATATACTTCGCAACCTCAATAGGCAAGTGTCACGACTCCTTAGTCTACAATAAGAGAAATGACACTATCGTTATCATTTAAGCATCATAACAATTATGTATCGACCACAACCTATTTTATAATGAAACGGACAGCACCTCCCCTATTTATATGACTTCCCACAAGTTAAAACAATACCAAAAATCCCAAACAACATCAATAATAATAATATTGAGCCTCCCAAAATAGTCCACCAACCAACAACATTACTAGCAAGCCTTTCGATATATATCTCACAAGTTCTAGCTTCAACGACTCAGCCGTAACCTGGATAATCTTAAATACATGTAGGGTAAGAGGTTCCTTAACTTTAAACAGAAAGAAAAACTCCAATTTGACCTTAATTGACCACGAAATGTCCTTCCAATTCTACCACAAGAACAAGGAAGCGAAGCTAGCAATCGACTAGGGTTTTTCAGCACTAGAATCACTTAAGAAGACTTGAATTCACCAAGGGTTGATATTAATAACTTGAGGGAGTATTTTACAGAACATAAAACCCTTAAAAAAAACCTCC
Source organism: Nicotiana obtusifolia (assembly GCA_002018475.1). Classification (NCBI taxonomy): domain Eukaryota; kingdom Viridiplantae; phylum Streptophyta; class Magnoliopsida; order Solanales; family Solanaceae; genus Nicotiana; species Nicotiana obtusifolia. The sequence goes on from MCJB01016758.1 coordinate 247,502, forward strand.
CACACGAGTTGGAACAACACAAAAATCAGCAACAACAATAAGAACAAGAAACTTACTAACGCCACGGGATTCCTAACACTTGATTTGTGTTGTTTGTCCTTTGTTTTGATCTTGGATCATGAGAGAACCTTGAACATTTTTAGGGTTCTAAGATCTGAATATACTGAAAAATAATGACTTAAAACGTGGTTGAGGCGTGTTATATATATCCATATGTCTCAACCACCTATGTGGGCCCCATAGAGAGCTGCTTGGCATAGTCTAGCGAAAACACGAATTTCTCTCTACTAGAGATCGTATCAATGAACGGTTTAATGAATTGGAAACTAGACTAATAGTTCTTCAAATTGGTGGATAGATCACCCCTTAATTCCAAGTAAATTGGGAGAAAATTTTAGTAACATTTGACCTAAAGTTTAAGTAAATTTATAACGTAAGTTGTGACAACTTTTATCGACTTTTGTTACATAACTCGTTTGACTTCAAGACTTATGATAGGCAAATTATATGATTCAAATATCTTAAAGCACGACCTCTTGGTACTATTAAGCACCTCTAGTTTTACCCAAAAATACGGGTTACAACATCCTTGATTCGTTTAACTTCTAATACTTGTTAACCACTCTTATACACCCTTGTATCATTTAAGACCAATAGGATTAACATCTTATCATCTCAAAGATACTCTCTTCTTGGAATTACATCGACGAACTTATGGCATGACCCAACGTACGCGAATATGGGCTGTAACACCAACCTTCTCTTAGCTCACAACAACCCTTAATGCGACAACACAATCTTGTAGAGGTGTTCTTCCTTCTTTATGCTAACTTGATGTTGGATTATGGTGTATTTGTTTTTGGAATTTGTTTGGAGCCTTGGGGGAACTATTTGGGAGCGCTTGAAGATTGTGAGGATGGATGGTGGTCGAAAAATGAGCAAAGCTCATCCCAAAAACAAGATAAAAATAGGTGAAGGTCGGCCACCGGCCAAACGGGTCCCATAGGGGCTGCCTGCGCAGTCTCGCAAAAACGTGAATATCTCTATACTTTGATGTCGTATCGATGAGAAATTTAATGAGTTGAAAACTAGACTCGTAGATCTTAAATTTGGTAGATGGATAACCTAGTAACTCTAAGTATAATAAATAAAAGCTCAGTGAAATTTGACCCAAGTTTCAGTAAGATTATGAACATATCTTGTGACAACTTTTGTCGACTTTTGTTTTACAACTTACTTGACTTCGAAACTTAACATATGAATATTATATGATTCAAATAACTTATAACATGACCTCCTTAGCTTATTAAGTACTCCTAGTTTTACCCCGAAAGTACGGGTTATAACATCTTTGATCATTTAGCCTCCAACCTTCACGATACTTCTGTAACACGTGTTAACTCATCATTATCTTTGTAAAGGTCCTTAAAATCTCTGGCTTATATTGATTCACTTAAGACGCATTCCAACATGAATATACGGGGTATAATAAAAGAACTAGGCTAGCACTGTATGGACTGCGGCTAACTGAAGAACCACGGGGAATCTGACGAGCTGCCTGAGCATGCCTAAAAGGACGACCTCTGTTGTAGTGTGACTAGCCTCTAGAAGAGGCACCACCAAAACCACCTGAACCGTGGGGCCTCTTGGCCTCCCACTCCTATCTCTCAAGCCTGAGAACATGCTCCAAGCGTCTAACAATCTCAACCACCTGGTCAAATCTAGCATCTGTCTCGGACTCTCGCACCATACCATATCGTAGGCCATAATTGAGGCCATCGATGAACCTGTTGATCCTCTCCCTCTCAGTGGGGACCAAAAATATTGCGTGACATTCCAACTCTGTGAATCTTATCTTGTACTGAGTCACATTCATGCCCCCCTAGCGTAGAAGCTCAAACTCCCTATGCAGCTCCTCTATGCGAGTCTGTGGATCAAACTTCTCTAAGAAGAGAACTGAAAATAGATGTCATATGACTAGTGATGCGCTAGCTGGACTACCTAGCTCATAGGTCTGCCACCACCTGTAGGCTGGCCCTGTGAGCTTAAAAGTATTTAAATCAACTCCATTGGATTCCACAATGCCCGTTGTGCAAAGAATCCAGTGACACTGATCAAGAAAACCCTGAGTATCCTCTGACTTCCCTCCATTGAATTGGGGAGGATGAAGTCTCTGAAATCGCTCCAACCTCTTCTACTCCTCATCAGTTAATGATGGTCCAACCTCAACCCGAGTAGCAGAAACTGACCGAACTGGCAAAACCCCTGGTGTCTGTTAACCCTGAGCTAGCTGCTCCGTTGTACGGGCGGCAGGAGTCTAGGCTCCTCCCCCAGCCTGAGAGGCTGGTGCAACTGTTATCATGCCCACCTGAGCCAAGCTCGTGTACACACTCAAAATCTGGGCCAAGGTCTCCTAAAGACCAAGCATAGCAATAGGTATTACTAGTGTTTGATCTGGTTCCACCGGATCAACAGTATCTGGAACCTGCTCCTCCATTGGAGCAACAGGTGGCTCCACAAGTACTACACTAGCTATAGCGCGGGCCTCACCTCGACTCTTCCTCCGCCTCTGCCTCTACCTCCACCTCTCGCGGCCCTACCTAGAGGCCCTGGTGCCCATCCATCTGATTTGGTTGAATGTGTCCTCACCATCTGTGAGAGAATAGAAGAGTAAAGGTTTAAACTTCGAAAATAATAAATCCACACGACAAGAATGCAATAAAGTGAAGCTTTTTTCCCTAACAGTTCGGTAGCCTCTCGAAGATAAGTACAAACATCCCCATACCATAAGATTCTACTAAACTTGCTCATGACCCATAGAACCTATGAACCTAGGGCTCTAATACCAACTTTTCACGACTCAAAACTACCAAACGGTCATGATGGGGCCTACATAAATAAGGATAATAATACAAGTCTAAAGCCAATAACATAAAATAACAGCGTCATACATAATAACCCCCCCCCCCCGA
>MCJB01016758.1:250493-284402 GCA_002018475.1 Nicotiana obtusifolia
CCCCCCCCCCAGAACTGGCAATACAAATTCATGAGCTCTAAAATGGAAGTACAAGTCTGGAATACAAAGTAAAATACTATCTAAATGAAAACAATAGTACATAAATGAAAAGAGACGCCAAAGACTGTGGCCGAAATGCAGCTCTACCTCGTCTCTTTGCAAATTCTAGACAACAAATCGCAGGTACCCACAGCTCGATCCAACACCTGAATTTGTACAATTAAGTGCTGAGTGTAGTACAAGTACGACCGGCCCCGTGTACTCAGCAAGTATCATAACTAACCTCAGCGAGGTAATAGAGGCAAGAATATTAATGATACTCGCTATTTACCTATACAGTTCAAAAAGCTTACAAGTGCACAGCAATAATACTATTAAGTCATAAATCACAAATACAGCCTCCTCGGTGCACAAAGATAAGTAGCATGTTCTGTTCCAGTTAATAATCCATCAAATAGAGAAGATATGCAAAGCAAGGCATGTATAAATTCCTGATCTAACATATAGAGAAGATATGCAAATAAAATATGTATAGAGCCAAGGAAATTGCAAGTAGAGAAGAAATGTAATAACTACAACACACAATGGCCAGTTTTTCTCATATCGCGTGCACGCCATCAAGATAGAAACATGAGAGGGTGAATATAGGGGCCCTCAACCAAAAAGTCAACCCAGGCCCGCACTTTGGAACCCGACAAAATCCACAAATCCCAAACATCCATTCGAATTCAAATCCAAATATACGAGTTTCATCCAAAACCAACTCCAAATCGGGGTTCAAACCTCCACTTTTCACTTTGAAAAAGTTTTGCCAAAACCTCCAATTTTTCTCTCTTAGATACACCAATCAAATGTCAAAATCAAAGATAATCATGAATAATAATCAAATCTGAATCAAGAACACTTACCCAATCCAAGTGGGTGAAAATCGCCTAAAAATTGCCTCAATACGAGCTCCTAAAACTTTATGAGAAAAAAGTGACTAAATCCCGAAACAAGTAAAAAAATAAAGGAGTTTTCCCAGCCCGAATCAGATGCTAAATGATCCCGAAATACTAATCTTTGTAAGATTACACACAATATAGCCTTTTGAATCTCCCAATTTGGCCTTAAAATGAGAGAGATATGATGTTTCGAAGTTTTAAAAGAAGTCTGAAATCGAGAGTCATCAAAACCTGATTCCGAGTCTGTTTAACCAAAAGTCAAACATTGGTCAACTCTTCCAACTTAAAGCTTCCAAACAGAAAGTCATTCTTCCAAATCAATCCCGAACCACTCAAAAACTAAAACCGACCATACACGCAAGGCATAATACATCATAACAAGCTACTCAAAGTCTCAAACCACCGAACGGAATGCTAAATCTTAAAATGACCGGTCGGGTCGTTTCATATTCAGACGCGTTCAGAGAAGCATGAAGTTTTGAAAGTTAAAAGAGTTTAAGAAATTGAGTTTGATCTTTAATTCTTGGTTTTGATATTGTAATTCATGTTCCAAGCCATTGGAAAAGTTTACATAGGGTATATAAACTTGTTAGATTGATTGGACAGGGTTCCTCGAACCTTGGATGAGTTTTGGGGTGGTTTCGGATCACTTTTAGGCCTTTTGGAGCAGCTGATAATTGATCACAAGATTGTGAATCACGAATGTGGAGGTCTGGGCCGCGTTCACAAAGAGCAAAGTGCATTTCAGGGCTTGTGAATCTCGATCGCGGAAGGTATGGCCACGATCGCCTAGAAGGAAATTTCTGCTTTCAGTGGTCTCATTTCGGGAGCTTATATCTTGCAATCTATAAGAAACTTGGAGATGATCTAAGAATTAAAGTTGTAGTTCTTTGAGTCTAGTTTTCAATAAATTAAATCATTTGTTATTTTGAATTTTGTACAGATATTATTTCCATTACATCTAAGGGTGTCTGTGCAGAGGAAAACAAATTGTGTACATCAGTATGCGTGGCTTCTTGGTCGCGAACACAATGAATACAATGGTACTAGAGAATTTGTTAATCTTGATCGCGTGGCTGGTGATTGAACTCGCGAAGAAGGAGGCCTGAAAGGGGTATTAAACATCCAATTTCGGGATTTTGAGTTCATTTCTTCACTTTTAAGTTCTTGGAGCACAAGTAGGTCAATTTTGGGTAATTCTTGAAGACCATTTTTGCCATCTATTATAAGGTAAGTTGTTCCAACTAGTTGTTAGATAAATACATGGATTATATATGGAACTTAACATGAAAATTAGTAGAGATTGTGGAATTTTAGAAGAAGACCTAGAAATGGTATTTTGAGTTTTGACCACGAAATTGGAAATGGAATTTGGAATAAATTATAGATTCGAGCTCATGGTGCTATGAGTAATATTTACCTTCGATAGATTTCGGAAATCAAGTGCATGGCTCGAGGGTTGACTTTTATTGATTTCGTATAGGGTTGAGAGTTTGTTTCTAATTGTTAAATTATGAGTTTTTGAGTATGTTTTAATTGGTTTGCATGTTCTTTGGATAGTTTCGGATCATTTGGCATTGGTTTGAGGTGTTAAAGAGGTGTTAGCGCCGATTATCGGATTTTGGAGCAAGGTAAGTCTCTTGTCTAACCTTGTAAGAGGGAATTCACCCCCGTAGGTGCTATACTTGCTACGTGCTATGTGTCTTGGGGGTTACGCACGTATGAGGTGATGAGTGTCCGTGTGTATGCTAGATTCTTGATTATGTTCGGGTAGAATTAGTCTCACACCATGCTTTAACTATACTACTTAAGTTATTCTTACCTGTTTAAATGCTCTAATTTATATTTTAGCCTGAGACTAGACTTGCATAGAGTATCAAGCTTTGCTATTCCATAAACTTGGTGTGATACATGATTAGCCGCGAAAATTATGCTTTCTCTTACGGATTACTCCCGTGTTGTACTTATTTGCTTGGAAGCTTCTTGACATCTTAACTTGCACATATATTCGCGAGTTAGGCTGATGGCCCATCGAAAGTTTCACTATTCTTATAGGATGGGGTTGATTGCCTCAGCACTACCCTTATGGGAGAGGGTCGTTCACCTCAGCATGATTATGAGATATATTTATGGAATGAGTCATTCATCCTTCAGTAGTATTATGAGATGCATCTTGGATTGAGCCATACAACCTCTGTAGTATCATGTAATACCAGTCTTATGGGAGCGGTCGTTCGCCTCGGCAGCGCTATGAGACATATTTATGGGATTGGGTTGTTCGCCTCGACAGTTCTATGAAACACTCTTATGTGATTGGGTCATTCGCCTCGACAGAATCGTGTGTAATATTTCGATAGGTAGTCAGCGCATGAGTATCTTGACTCAGATTTGACGTTTGCACCTGATATTGGTCATTTATATTTCATTCGAGATAGTATTTGATATTTGAGGATTTCATATTTGTTCTCCTATTGAGGATTATGCTATATACTTATATCTATTTTTGTTGTTATTTGCTATGCTTCAAACCTATCTACTTTTGTTGTACTTTGATTACTGGACCACTAGTAAGTGATGATGTCAACCTTCGTCACTACTTCTTCGGGGTTAGACTAGATACTTATTAGGTATGTATTGATTTACGTACTCATACTACACTTTTGTATTAATTGTACAGGTGCTGAGACAGGTATATCTTGTGGTCATACAGGCATGCAGGTACAGCTACTGAGGAGACTTTATAGTGAGCTGCTTCCTATGTTATGATCCACAAAGCATGGAGTCCCCTTCCTACTCATTTACTATATTCTGGCTATTTCCTATTCCATATAGTAGTTGTAGTAGTATTGTATATTCTAATAGATGCTCAAGCACTTGTGACACTGGATTTTGGGGATTTAGAAATATTTCTATTATGACATTCAAATTTATGTTTCGATCATATTAAAACCTTGAAGATAATGTCAGTATTTTACAACAAAAATGGAATGCCTCCGCTTATTTATTTCATCACTTGTATAAAAATATGTTATGAACTATCGATCGTTGTGTTGATTTATTATTAGCTTGCCTAGCAGCAGCGTTGGGCACCATCACGGCCTATGGTGGGAATCAGGTCATGACAGTTATGTCATTCAAAACTTTTGTGCAAAATTTGGGTTTAATCCGTATTGATTAGACTTGAATCGGACGCTTGGATCGAAGTTTGGAAGTTAATAAACATAAGAGAAGCTTAACATGTGTTTTGATTGTTGATTCTTGGTTTTAATGTTATTCATTGTGTTTTGAGCATCTAGATAAGTTTGGTGAAGGTATTGGAACGTGTTGGTGTGATTGGATGAGGTCCCGGGGCCCTCGGGTGTGTTTCGGAGTGGTTTCAGACCATTTCCGTAAGTTTTGGGCATCAGATTCTTGCTGGGTGTCACGACCCAAACTGGAGGGCCATGACGGGCACCCGCACCTTACTTGCCGAGTATCAACGTACATTTTATCTAACCTTTCTTATTACCTATAAGGGCCGACGAGATCAGTATAAATGGCAGACAATAATCCTAATCAACCAGAAGTTTCCAGATAATGACATAAACATATATAACATGGCAGACAAGGCTGTCATGAAAAACTATACAACAAAAATAAATTTGCCGACAAGGCAATCCCAACTATACATAAGTCAACACCTGTCTATGAGCCTCTAAAAGAACATAAGTGCTGCAATGCATACCAAGACCACGGCAAGTCCAGAGAAGGGATCTCGCCAATAAACACTGAACTGGCAGCCTACTATGGTGGGGGAGCTTCGTCTACCTACCTATCAGGACCTGTAGCACGACATGCAGTGTCTGCAAACAAGACGTCAGTACAAATAAGGTATGGAGTATGTAATATAGGAAAGCATAATGTAAGAACAGTAATGTGCATAAGGATAGAAAATAACCCTGTAACATCTTAGTGCCTCTGAGGGCGACGAGAATATACAACCTGTAACATCTGAGTGCCTCTGAGGGCGACTAATCATGAAATGCCTGATGTGCATATACATATATGCCCTTTTAAAATCATCATATACATACGCCTCTGTAGGCCTCATCATCATCATATCATACCCCGGCCATCATAAGGCTCGGTATCATCATACCCAACTGATCAGTGGTTGCACAGTAGGTGCCATACACGGTCAACTATAGCGCGGACTCGGTAAAATAAAATAGATACCGACTATAGCGCGGCTCAGTAGAGTAAAATAGATACATATATATAATTGTACATAGGTGCCATACCCGGCCAACTATAGCGCGGGTCGGTAGAGTAAAATAGATAATGCATGCTGGACTCATTGGAAACACAGTTTGAACCTTTCGGAGTGGCGTAAGGTCAAAGAAGTAACATCAACATCAATCCTCCCATAAGAGGGGAAACAATATAAGTACTACTAGCTTCTAAGAGTAGAGTATCTTTGGAGGCTCGTTCATTGCATTATGTACAATTAGAGTCGTGCAAAAGAAGGAAAGGCACAGTCTCACATACCTTGTATATACTGCACAATCTCAAGCTATGAAAATGCCACTTCTCCTTAGTCTACAATAAGAGAAATGACACTATCGTTATCGTTTAAGTGTCGTAACTATTATGTATCAACCGTAACCTATGTTACGATGAAACGGACAGCACCTCCCCTATATATATGACTACCCACAAGTTAAAACAATCACCAAAAAGCCCAAACAACATCAATAATAATCATATTAAGCCTCCCAAAACAGTCCACCAACCAACAACATACTAGCAAGCCTTCCGACATGCATCTCACAAGTTCTAGCTTCAACGACTTAGCCGTAACTTGGATAATCTTAAATACACGTAGGTTAAGGGTTACTTACCTTTAAAAAGGATGAACAACTTCAATTTGACCTTAATTAACCAAGAAATATCCTTCCAATGCTGCCACAAGAACAAGGAAGCGAAGCTACCAATCAATTAGGGTTTTTCGGCACTAGAATCACTTTAGAAGGTTTGAAATCACCTAGGTTGATATTAAAACTCAAGGGAGTATTTTACAGAGCATAAACAACTTAAAACAACCTCCCACACGAGCTGGAACAACACAAAAATCAGCAACAACAAGAAGAAATAGGAACTTACTATCGCCACGGGATTCCCGATACTTGATTTGTGTTGTTTGCCCTTTGTTTTAGTCTTGGATCATGAGAGAACGTTGAGAGGGTGTTCTTAGGGTTATAAGGTCTGAATATACGTAAAACTAATAACTTAAAACAGAGTTGAGGCGTGTTATATATATCCATATGTCTTAAACCGCCTATGTGGGCCCCATAGAGAGGTGCTTGGCGCAGTCTCGCGAAAATGTGAATATCTCCCAATTCTGAGATCGTATCGACGAACGGTTTAATGAATTAGAAACTAGACTCCTAGATCTTCAATTTCATGGGTGATCACCCCGTAATTTCAAGTAAATTGGGAGAAAATCATAGTGACATTTGACCTAAAGTATGAGTAAAATTATGAAAGTAAATTGCGACAACTTTTGTGGACTTTTGCTTCATAACTCGTTTGAATTCAAGACTTATGAAACGGATATTATATGATTAAAATACCTTAAAACATGACCTCTTGGTAATATTAATCACCTCTCAATTTACCCGAAAATACGAGTTACAACATCCTTGATTCGTTTAACTTCTAATACTTGTTAACCATCCTTATACACCCTTGCATCATTTAAGACCAATAGGACTAAATTCTTATTATCTCAAAGGTAATATCTTTTCCGACCTATGTAGACTAACTTATGGCATAATCTAACGTATACAAATATGGGTTGTAACACTGGGGTCTAATGTCCTTCATGTTCGCGTGGGAGCATCACGTTCGTAATGAAGGAATTTGGAGCTGGGAGTTTTGGTCTTTGCGTTCGCAGAAGGCAGCTGCGCTCACGAAGAAGAGAGTTGTACTGGGCTTCGCGTTTGCGAGGCTACTGGGCGCTTTCGCGAAGGGGAGGGAGCCTTTGGTCTTCGCGTTTGTGATGCTTGTGTCGCGTTAGCAAAGGAGAATTTTGTTCTGGCAATGATTTTTTGCTCCACGAACGCGAGGCACGTGCTGCGTTCGCGAAGGGTTAAACTGGGCAGTGCTATAAGATGTCTTTTTTGGGACTTTTACTCATTTTATCATATTTCGAAGTTGGGTGCTTGGATTGAGGCGATTTACACCCATTTAGATTTGGTAGTGTCTTGACTCGGATTTAATTATTATTCGTGATTCTACCTTTAATTTTTACATTTGATTGGTGAATCTAAGAGAGAAAAATTGGGGTTTTGAAAAAACTTTTGCTAAAGTGAAAATGGAGATTTGAACCCCGATTTGGAGTTGGTTTTAGATGAAACTTATATTTGGACTTGTATTGAGTTTTCGGGATTAATGAGTTTTGTCGAGATCCGGGAGGCGGCCTAGATTGACTTTCTGGTTGACTTTGTGCAATTGATTAAAGATTTCTTTGTTGTTTGGGTTTGATTTCTATGGCCTTTTTTGACGTTATTGAGTAGTATTTGGCTAGATTCAGCTCGTCGGAGGTTGATTTGAGAGGAAAGGCTATTTTGGAAGATTAGAGGATACCAGATGGAGGTAAGTCTCTTGGATAACCTTGTTAAGATGGAGAACCCTAGGATTTGACTTGTTTGTTATGTGTTTAAGGTATTGGTGATAGTGAATATATGTGGTGGCAAGCACATATGCATTTACCGAGTTTTCATCATGACCGAGGGTAAAAATTGTAATACTTCATGTTTTGTTTGATTATGTGCTCATTTGTTTCATGACTTATTGTGACTAAGTTTGCTCTCTAATTCATATTAGAAATCATACATAGGCTTATGATTAATGGCGAAGGCATGGGAACTTATTCTTAACATGTTGAAATGCATAATTATCTATAGTCACATGGAGATTTCATGAGCACATATCCATATGGCATTTGTTAAGTCATTGTGCAGCTTTTATCTATAATTCTTGAGCATATGCATATATTTACAATAATGAATATGTGACTTGGACTAAGAACTTTGGCACGAAGGGTAAGTGTGCGGGTGAGATACAATTATGGCACATTGGACATGATGATCGGATATTGATCTGTGAGGGATGACATTATACCCCTCTTGCCCTTGGATTTAATTCGTCCCTCCAGAGTCAGGTAATAACCCATGTTACTTTGGTCCCTGTAAACGTGGTCGGTGCATAGATTTTGAACTGGGTAGATACATGGATTTTGTATCGGGTTATGCGATACATGGATTGTGTATCGAGGTACATGGATCTTGTACCAGTTAAGCATGCATTCTTATTATATATATTCATTTTTGAAGTATTTATTTCATTGTAAATTGCTACTTGACATCCTTATATGCTAATTGGGATAACCTGATCCGTTACTTGAGCATGTTATCTTTCATTGTTAAATCTGAGCAGCAATAGGGTTATTCTATGCTAGAAAAGCATGCTTATCCGTTGATATCTGTGACTCTTGTCTTTCATGATATTACTTATTGTTCAGTTATTAAATTCTGTTATTATACTTGTGTGGTAAGTATCCGGAAGTATATAGGCTCGTTACTACTTCTTCGAGGTTACATATGATACTTACTAGGTGCTGACTGTAGTGTACTCATACTATGTTTCTGTACATTTTTTTGTGCAAATCCTCAGGTGAGTCCTAGCAAAGCTTCCCGATTGGGCTAGGAGAACTTACAGAGACTTAGAGTCAGCTGCACTTTATGGATCTACTTCGCAGTTCCCAAGTCCCTATTCCTTATTATATTTCTATCTTCTTGTGCTTTAAACAGCTCGACATGTATACAGTGTTGATCTCATTTCCGTAGTTAGCTCGTGTACTTGTGCCTCCTAGTTTTGGCCATATTGTATTGGTCATGTTTAAGCCTTTCTTGTGGTGTTATTAGATATTATCACTTTTTTTTAGACTATTTCCATCTTTTATTTCTATATATCTCTGTTAAATAATAAAAATGGACTTTATTTGTTATCTTCGGGTTGGCCTGCTCAACAAGTTTGGCTAGGTACCATCACAGCCTTGAGGTGGGATTTTGGGTCGTGACAAGTTGGTATCAGAGCTCTAGGTTGTGTAGGTTTCACGAGTCACAAGCAAGTCTAGTAGAGTCTTGTGGATTGGTACGAAGACGTCTACACTTATCTCCGAGAGGCTACAGGATGTTAGGAAAGTACACTTCGTTCATTCTTTGTCGTGCGGCTTTATTGATCTGAAGTTTGAGTCCTTGTCTTTCTATTCTCTCACAGATGGTGAGAACACATTCATCGGGAATAGTTGGCTAGGAACTAGCCCCTTAGGCTAGAGTTGTGTGAGGTCGTGATTGGGGCAGAGGCAGGGCCCGCACTACAGTCAAAGCCCCTGTTGGGGCAGCCATTATAGATCACCAATAGCTCTAGTGGAGGAGCAGGTTTACGATCAGGGTATCCAGTTGGACCAGCTCAGGTCCCAAAGGGGTTTATTACTACCCCAGTACTTTAAGATGGCCTTATTTGATTGGTTGGTCTTCTGGAGGGTCTAGCATAGACTGGAGTACTTCCTGTGGCCCCAGCTACTTCTCAGGCCAAGGGAGGGGCACATACTTCCGCTACTCACACTCCAGAGTAGGTAGAGGCTGGTTATCAGATGCCAGGAATGGCACGGGTTGGGGACATCCTCCTTTGGTTGTTGTTAGTCTAGTAGTGGAGTTCGCGATGTTTGAGGAGGAGCAGAAGAGGTTTGATCTGTTCAAAAAGATGGGTCCTCTATGGTACGATATTGATCCTTTGGTAGATGCACATGACTTCTTAGATGGTTGTCAAAAGATTCTGCAGAATCTTGGTTTGGAAGAGTCCAATGGAGTCGCATTCACTACTTTTTAGCTCTAGGGGCTAGCCAAGAGGTGGTGGCAGTAATAAGCGTAGCAGGCCAGCAAGGTCAATTCCACTCACTTGGAGTCAGTTCGTACATCTCTTCTTAGAGAAGTTCATTCCCCTCACCAAGGGGAGGAAATGCGGAGTCTATTTGAGCACCTCCACCAAGGTCGTATGTCCATGACCATGTATGAGATGAGACTCACTGATCTATACCATAATGCAGCTATTTTATCCCCCATCGAGGTTGAGAAGGTGAGGAAGTTCATTGAGGAGTTGAATTTTGGTATCAAGATTGTTATGGCTACGGAGGCAGAGACTGGTACTACATTTCTTCAGGCTCTGGACATAGCGCGCAGGATTAAGTGTATTCGGAGTTAAAGCAGGGAGACCATGGTGGCAAGGGGCAAGAAGCCCCGGTATTCTAAAAGTTTTAGTGGTGCCTCGTTTGGAGTTATGGATCATTCTGGGAGAGGCCATCCTAGTAGGTCAGCTCCTTCAACTTATCAGCCCACTCGGGGTGCTCCAATTCAGTGGTCATTCAGTGCATTACCAGCACCGAGCTCCTATCGTGCTCCTCTAGCCCAGGGTTCTTCCAGTGGGTACTTGGGTTATCAGAGGCAGTCTCAGATTTAGCAGCCATTATCAGCTCGAGGTTGTTCTGAGTGTGGTGAGGTAGGGCATATCAAGAGGGATTGCCCCAAACGTGGTAGAGGCGCAGCACAGTAGGGTTCTTAGGCAGTGAATCCACCTCTAGCTGTTACACCACCAGCCCCACCAGCTAGAGGGGGAGCTCAGGCAGTCAGGGGATGCCCTAGAGGCGGAGGTCAATCCCACTGTTATATATTTTCGTGCAGGACCGAGGTGGAGGCTTCTAACGTGGTTAGTACAGGTATTGTTTCATTCTGTCATAGAGACGCATCAGTTCTATTTGATCCTAGTTCTACATATTCCTATTTGTCATCATACTTTCCACTGTATTTGGGTTTGCTCTGTAGTTCTATTCATATTCCAGTTAGGTATCTACACCGGTTGGTGATATATTTTATGGTGGATCGTGTATATCGGTCTTGTTTGGTTACTGTTGGGGGCTTTGAGACTAGTGTTGATCTCTTGTTGTTTAGTATGGTGGATTTCGACGTGATCTTGGTTATGGACTAGTTATCTCTGTATCATACTATTCTTGATTGTCACGCTAAGATCTTGATGTTCTCTATGCCAGGGTTGCCAAGGTTGGAATGGAAAGGTTCTTTTGAGTATACTTTTAGTAGGGTGGTTTCATTTTTGAAAGCTCAGCATATGGTTGAGAATGGATGTTTGGCGTACTTAGCCTTTGTGAGAGATATTAGTGCTGATACTCCTATCATTGAGTTAGTTCTGATTGTGGGGGAGTTTCCAGATGTGTTTCCAACAGACCTACTGGGCATGCCACCTGATAGGGATATTAATTTTAGTATTGACTTGGTATTGAACACTCAGCCCATATCTATTCCACCGTATTGCAATGCATCAACAAAGTGGAAGGAATTGAAAGAACAGTTGGTGCTAGAGTATTCTTGAATATTGATTTGATATCAAGGTATCACTAGTTGAAGGTCAAGTCTTCGGACATTCCCAAGACTGCATTAAGGGAGCTATGGGCACTATGAGATTTTGGTGATGTGTTTTGGGCTGACTAATGCCCCAGTAGCCTTCATGCATTTGATGAATAGTGTGTTTAGCCGTATCTAAAATTGTGCTCCAGATTTTGAGGGAGAAGAAGATATATTCTAAGTTCTCTAAGTGTGAGTTTTGGCTAGACACGGTGGAATTCTTGGGTCATGTGGTATCTAGTGATGGGATAAAGGTGGATCCGAAAAAGATTGAGGCAGTTCAGAGTTGGACCAAACCTTCTACCACTATTGAGAACCGGAGTTTCTTAGACCTAGCTAGGTATTATCGCCCCTTTGTGGAGGGGTTTTCATCTATTGTAGCCCTATTGACTCAGTTTACTAAGAAGAGCAATCCACTCTGGTGGTCAAACGAGTGTGAGGAGAGCTTTCAGAAGCTCAAGATAGCATTGACTACGACTCTAGTGTGGTTTTGCCTTTAGGATCGGGATCATATACGATCTATAGCTATTCTTCTAGGGTTGGTCTTGGATGCGTATTGATGTAGGACAGTAGGGTGATATTTCCTATGCATCTCGCCAGTTGAAGCCCCATGAGAAGAACTACTCGGTGCACGATTTGGAGTTATCTGCTATTGTACATACGCTCAAGATTTGGAGGCATTACTTATATGGCGTGTCTTGTGAGGTATATACGGATCACTGGAGTATCCAGCATCTATTTTAAATAGAAAGATTTGAATTTGAGGCACCGAGGATGGTTGGAGCTGTTGAAGGACGACGATATCACCATTCTTTATCATTCAGAGAAGGCTAATGTAGTAGCTGATGCCTTGGGTAGAAAGGTGGAGAGCATGGGGAGTTTAGCCTTTATACCAAATATAGAGAGACCGTTAGCTATGGATGTTTAGGCTTTGGTCAACATGTACGTAAGGTTGAATATTTCGAAGCCCAGCAGGGTACTTGTTTGTGTCTTTGTTTGAGCACATTAAGGCGTGCTAGTATGATGATCCCCACTTGCTTGTCCTTATGGACACGGTGCAACGAGGTGGTCCCAAGGAAATGATTATTGGTGATGATAGGGTGTTGAGGCTTCAAGGTTGGATCTATGTTCTAACAGGTGGATTGTTTGAGGGTGTTCATCCTTGAAGACTCACTGTTCGCGATATTCTATTCAGCCAGGTGCTATGAAGATGTATCATGACTTGAAGTAGCATTACTGGTGGAGCAGGATGAAGAAGGACATCGCCGAGCATGTTGCGTGGTGTTTGAACTGCCAGCAAGTCAAGTATGAGCATCAAAGACCAAGTGGTTTGCTTCAAAGGCTAGATATACTGGAGTGGAAATGGGAGCATCACAATGGATTTTATGGTTGGATTTCCATGGACCTTGAGGAGATTTGATGTTGTGTAGGTCATTGTGGACAGACTGACGAAGTCTTCACATTTCATGCCGGTCATGACTTCTTATACTTCTGAGCAGTTGGCTCGGAATTATCTTACAGATATTGTTCGCCTTCATGGTGTGCTTGTGTCTATCATTTTGGATCGAGGCACTCAGTTACATCCAAATTTTGGAGAGCAATGCAGCATGAGCTGGGCATGCAGGTTTAGTTGAGCTGGCATTTCATCCTCAGACTGACGGACAGTCCGAGCATACCATTAAAATTTCTGAGGATATGCTGAGAGCCTTTGTCATTGATTTCAGAGGCCAGTGGGATAAGTTTCTAGCGTTAGTAGAGTTCGCCTACAATAACAACTACCAATCGAGTATCCAGATGGCCCCGTACGAGGCCTTATTTGGGAGGCGATGTCATTCTCCAATTGATTGGTTTAAGCCTGGGGAGGCTATGTTTTTGGGCACTGAACTAGTTTGTGATGCTTTGGAAAAGATGAAATTGATTTAGGAGTGGCTTCGTATAGGAAGTCCACGCAGAAGAGTTATATTGATAGGAGGGTTCGCAATGTAGCTTTCATGGAAGGTGAGAGAGTTCTTCTCAGAGTTTTGCCTATGAAAGGCATGATGAGGTTCGGTATGAAGGTCAAGTTGAGACCTCGATACATTATTTGAGGTTTTTGAGAGAGTGGGTGAGGTAGCTTACAGGCTTGCTTTGCCAACCATCTTGTCGGGAGTTCATCCGGTGTTTCATGTTTTCACGCTCCGAAAGTATCATGAGGATCATTCACATGTGTTAGATTGTAGTTCCGTGCAGTTGGATGAGAACTTGGCTTATGAGGAGGAACCAATGGCCATTTTGGATAAGCAGGTTCAGAAGTTGAGACCGAAGGATATTGCATCGGTGAAGGTTCAGTGGAGAGGTCAACCGCTCGAGGAGGCGACTTGGGAGATGAAGCATTACAGATATCCACATCTTTTTGGTTTCAGGTATATTTCTAAACTTATTCAAGGACGAACATTTGTTTAAGAGGGGGAGAATAAATGACCCGGCTAGTTAATTTGTGTATTTGAGCCTCGTTCCTCTATTTGATGTTTTTTGTATGTATGTTTGTTGTTTTGTGACTTGCTGGGTTGGTTGGTTTGGCTTCGGGAAGGTTCCCGAGTAATTTGGAATACTTAGTGTCATTTGTGGAAGCTTAAGTTATAAGAGTTTACCGAGATTTGACTTTTATGTAAACGACCTCAAAATGGTGCTTTTATGGTTCCAATAGGTTCGTATGATGGTTTTGGACTTAGACGTATATGCCCGTATTTTTGGATTTGGAGGCTCATAGGTTGATTTAGCTCTATTTGGAGAAAGTTAAAAGTTTGAAGGTTTGGAAGGTTCATAGGTTTAACTTGGAGTCGACTTTGGTGTTATCAGGCTTGGTTTGTTGTTCCGAGAGTTGGAACAGGTTCGTTATATCATTCAAAACTTGTGTGCAAAATTTGAATTTAATTCGCATTGTTTAGGCTTGAATCGGACACTTGGTTTGAAGTTTGGAAATTAATGAACTTAAGAGAAGTTTAATATGTTTTTTGATCATTGATTCTTGGTTTTAATATTATAATTTGTGTTTTGAGAATTTGGATAAGATTAGTGAAGGTATTGGGACAAGTTGGTATGATTGGATGGGGTTCCGGGGGACTCGAGTGTGTTTCGGCGTGGTTTCGGACCAATTCCATGAGTTTTGGATATCAAAGTTTTGCTAGTGTTTGATGTCTTTCACGTTTGCATGGGAGCATCGTGTTAGCAATTAAGGGATTTGGAGCTAGTGAAGAACGGAGTGGTACTGGGCAGCAGGCCTTCACGTTCGCGATGCTCCTGTCGCGTTCGAGAAGGAGATTTTTGTTCTGGCAGTGATTTTGTGCTCCACGAATACAAGGCACATGTCGTGTTCTCGAAGGGTTTAACAGGGCAACGCTTCAAGATGACTTTTTCGGGACTTTTACTAATTTTATCATATTTTGATATTGGGAGCTTAGATTGTGGCAATTATTTAGGCAATTTTTACCCGCTTGGATTGGGTAAAGTGTTCTTGACTTATGATTCTATCTTTGATTTTTGCATTTTATTGGTGAATCTAAAAGAGAAAAATTGTAGTTTTTGGCAAAACATTTCTAAAGTGAAAGATGGAGATCTGATGTCGCGACCTAAACCGATGGGCCGCAACGGGAACCCGGTGCCTTACCCAATCGAGTACCAACTTAATGTATCTTCCTTACCGTATCATCATGGGTAAATGGGCCAGAAAGGCCGTCATGATATAACCAGCATAGAACATAAGGGGATACTCGACATAGGACGATCCAAAATGAAATACAAACTTATACATGTGACATACGGGCCTATAAGGCCAAAATGATCATTTGTACACTCAAAGCATAAGCCGACAAGGCATACAATCATCCATATACATGACATCAATCTACAAGCCTGTAAGAGTACATAAACGTCATAAAGGTCGGGACAGGACCCCGCAATACCAATCAATACATGTCCAAAGCATACTGACCAAATAGGCAACTCCGGAGCAAGTGGAGTGCACCAACACCTTCCGCCGAGCTGACAGCCTACTAGAAGGACTGCCAACCTGTCTATCGGGACTTGCGGGCATGAAACGCAGCGTCCCCAGGCAAAAGGAATGTCAGTACGAATAAAGTACCGAGTATGTAAGGCATGAAAATCAATATATAAAAGACATGGAAGGAACATGAAGTAAAGGACTCAACCTATAAGTCTGAACAGCTTTGTGAATCATGAAACATTTATAATGTCATGCATATGCATATAAATGCCATACCATGCATAGGTATATGCGTACATAACATGATCAAGCCTCTAAGGGCATCCCATCATATCATCTCGGCCTTAGTGGACGAAATCATCAACGTATACCAGCTGATCAGGTGGTGTTGCGTACATAATGCTGCAACCTTTTCCCATACCCCATATACATATAATATACGCGTATATAACGCCATCTGGTTATGGGTCAATGTACATGGACAAATGAATGCAATCCATAAGGAAGTAAGTCAATGTGATCTCTCGGAATGTCATAAGATCAATATGCCTTCAGTTAATATCATGAAATAAAATTTATCAACTTACATATTTTCTGAGACCCATGAACAGACAATAGAATAATAGGACACATGGGGAATCAAGAACATAGGCACCCCTAGTACTTCTAAGAATAGTGTCATTTGTGAAAGTTGCGCGTTTGCTCGATTAGTTTGTATCATATGGATCATGCCAAAAGGAAAGAAGGGATAGCCTTTAACATACCTTTGTAGTTTATTAACCACACGACATCGGTTCAACCTATTAGTACTTCAATCTACAACAAACAATAAGGGACCATTGTCAATCTTAAGGAAGCTAGAACTCAACACAAATGAGCAACTAGCTCATCTACAAAATTTTGAACAGCAGCTCCCCTTATTCTTTTCACTTTCCTCACATCAAACAACAAGACCAACATGTCCAGAATGTCAACAAACAAACATATATATATATATATATATATATATATATATATATATATATATATATATATATATCTAATCTTATATTCATTGCAATACATCCTCAAAACAGTCCACACCATCTCACCCAACAACCAAGTTCTAACTTGCACTTTTCCAAGCCTTCTCTTCTTCCAAACACATAAACCATAATAGCAATAGTATTCTTAAATTATTTCTACTTATTTTCAGCCATAAAAATCCAAGAATTCAACTCCAAAATAGTCCAGCAACTACAACACTTCAACATGAAGTTCAATCTACTTCACAAGTTCCCTTTATCAAATCAACTAGATATATATAGATGATTTTAAATACATATTTAAGAGAAGTTAAACCTTACCTTGGCAGCAAGAATACTTGTCCGACTAATCTTTACTTCAAGCTCAAACAAGCTCTTCACCCCAAACAACAAAGTAGAGAGATAACTAGGTGATCTTGATCTTTCAAGAGAGAAATCACCTTATCAACTTGTGGATTTGGTCTTGAAACCTAGGATAACGTGTCTTGGGATGATATTTTGGAGCTCCTTCACGTTTTAATAGAGTGAGAGGGATTCTAAATTATTTTCCAAATTGAAATATCTATGTATATATACCCTACTAATGGTTTGGGCAGATGGGTTGGGCTGCCCATCTCTATCTTTTTCCTTTCCCTTTTAATTTGGTCCACAAACTCTAAGTATGTGATGCACCTACTTGTCACCTACTTAATCAAGTAGGTGATACATGTTGGTTTTTTTTCCATTTTGAAACATGTGTCTCATCCTCATTAAATAATTTAGACATGTGTCGAGTAGCTCAAGAAAGTAGGACGGAATGTAAGTTGGTGAAGCAGGCATGTTGGGTTAGCAAGCAACTCATTTTTATTTGTCCAAGATCTCCTTTCTCACATTTAAGTGCATTCATCCTCAACCTAGTCGTTTGTATGTTGCACAAAAATACGGGATGTTTATATACTTTCAAAGAGGATCTCATTTCTGAGTTTACATCAATTGACTTTACGACGTACTTTTGCGTATGAAAACAGGTGGTGTAACATCACTCCCCCCCTTTGGAACATTCGTCCTCGAATGTTGACTGATGCGCTTATCATTCTCATAACCTACAACCCTTACGAATACTTTAATACTGTCCGTGCCATCTAGGTAATTGTTTTGTGAATAAACCCAAAGGCCAGGGCATTCCCCGCTTTAGGCCTCTTTCTCACACCATGACTTGAAGTCCGAATTCTTCCAATCTCGTAACTGTTGCTACCTTTTGTCATGCAGCATGTACGACTCTAACCTTGTATGCGCGCCTATAAGACTCTTCTCTCCTTTTTCCTTCAGCTTTTAGCCAATCTCTAGGCCTCACTTTGGGAACATATACAGAACTATGACAAGCTGTCCCTCTGGGCATATATAGGTGTATTTGAAGTTCTCCGCTCGGTACTTTGTTGAACTTACGACTATTGCTATATCTTATTTCATAGGCTCGGTAATCTATGCTTATGGCTTTACTACATCTAAGTAGGTTATACTATACCATAACTCTTACTTCGATTTATTGTTACTGAGGTCTGCTACCCAACTCCAGGTTACTCTGGTTGCTTGTCCTATATGTATAAATCTAAGTCCTTTAATGCTTCCTCATTACTATTCATCTTAATAATGACGGCCTAATCTGATCTCATACTTTGTATCTTTTATCCATCCATTTTTGATTCACCTCAATGTTGATCTATAATCTACCACTGATAACTTGAAACCTCTTATGTAATACATTGTTATTAGGGCTCACGTCACATCGAGGAACATTTGAATTGATTTGACTGATCCGCCCAGGGATGATACTATACTTCAATAATTGTACTTCATAGCATCCCAATGTGATTCATCTTATGGGGGTATTCTAATCCCATGCAATTCATGAAATCCCTTTTCTTTAGATCATTACTTAATTAAATGCCTAAACGTCATCCTCTTATATTTCACAATTACACCCTTATTCGACTACCAGGGCAGCATTCCATCTCTTCTAAATGCTCCTAGTCTTAGACTCGTTTGATTTCATTCATGCTATACTGAGCTTTCTATAACTTACAGAAACCATCAGCTCTCTTGTTTTTATGGGCTTAATCTCGAGGCTTTACCTATTCTTATCACCTTCTAACTCCCCTTTTTTAATCTTTACTCCTATCTACCTAAAACCTTGTTGCTCTACCATACTTTAGCTTGCGACCTACACATCGATTTATACTACTCGCAACCTTCCTTTAACTTGCTAGCACCATAGATTTCCTTTTGTGCCTTCTAAGTTGTCTTTATACATAAGCAATTACTTTTCGTGGTCGTTCTGCCACTTGCTGCATGGATACTTGGCTTATCTTGGTGCCCACACATATTGGAATTCCATGCAACCCATATGATATCGAATATCACTTACGTCCCGTTCATTAGTCACGTTAGGTGCCACTTTCTTATGGAGTGCATCCAATGTTGTAGTGAGACTGTTGTTAAAGGACCATTTCTTCTTCAAGTTACTATGCTTATGTTGATGCTTTCCTCCTTATTTCCTCAGCTAGTCTTTCGTTGTAGTACTTAGGGAAGACCCTCTAACTCTTGTAAGGCTGCGAGCTTATTATATCGTTTACCCGGCGAAATTTTTGATGTTCTTCCTCGCCTATAATTATCCTTAGTTACTTACCTCCATGCCTTTGTGCTTATAGGGTTGCTTCTAAACTTAAATTTTGACTATCTAAGTGGCACTCTCTATTATTTTTGTAACACTTATATGGTAAATTTAACTATCCAAACTCCTATCTGAATATTTCTCAAGGATCACGATGTAATATCTGCGAGACTGAATTCCCTATGTTGGGGTTCACTACGTTTATCTTACATGATCTGTTGATTTATCCGTATCCTCTTGTCTAGCCATAACTAGACTTTTCCTGAATCAACTACTAGCTACTCGTTGGTCCATTCTCATATATATGTTCCGTGTAATCTCTCTTGGGTTATTTCCTTTGTCTTAACTTACCTCTTGCACTAGCTCCTAATGTATCAAGTGTTCATTCACACTTATTTATCAATAACATCCTGGGCAGGAACCCTTACTGCCTCTCTCCGGCGTCGTGCTTGCATAATGTTCTGGAGTCGTAACGTATATGCAGGATGTGAATAAATGCAATTTCATTCTTTTCGCCTTTTTACCGCATTCTTCCTTTACTATTCAATAGTTACCTAAACCATATAACTTCAACATAATACCATATCACACCATCTTCCCCCCTCTCTTCATTTTTGACATCTTTCACATCTTCACTGGCTCTTACTCGCCTTGCGGTAACCCTTTTGTTCCAAGGATAACGAAATTTCTTACTCACGAGGGTGACACCTAGTGTAACTGGCACACTTAGTCCCTTAAGCTTAACTGCTCATAGTGCTTTCTTTAGGGAAGTGTTTTCCTAAATGAACTTTAAAGGTTATTCTTTTGTTGTCCATTCTATTATTGCCAGAATGCTATCTCTAAAATTCTCACGATACCGACTATTATAAAATCCTTCGGTCCCTAATTTATGTTCAGTTTACCTTGTTCACTAGCCCATACTGATTTCTATTACTCCAGCGGTATAACTTTTCCTTCTAGTAATCACGTTGGAGTCACCAACTAATTTCTCGAAATGAGGATATGACTTTATGGCTTATACTCTTTTATTGTTTTAAGGCATGTCTCCTCTTGTCTTTCCCTTCACTTGACTATAGACTCTGTCATCCTGACATATTTTTATTTACCGTTATCACTCATTTATCACATCTTACTCATAATACTTCATTTACTCTCTTCTTATTCTCCTGCTAATATTTCTGCCTATCACTTTATTCTGAA
Organism: Nicotiana obtusifolia; assembly: GCA_002018475.1. Classification (NCBI taxonomy): domain Eukaryota; kingdom Viridiplantae; phylum Streptophyta; class Magnoliopsida; order Solanales; family Solanaceae; genus Nicotiana; species Nicotiana obtusifolia. Next base: position 270,812 of record MCJB01016758.1, read on the forward strand.
AACTTCAACAAAATATTCTTTCGCTTTTAGCTCCCCTTGCTCCATCCAATGGCTCTTCGGGTTGCCTAACAACCTCTCTTGACTAAGGATAGGAGCCATACTATGGTAAATATTTATCCCTTGTAGAATTTCAGTGCCTATCTTCTGAATTTTCTGAACATTCTAGTATTCGTATCTAACTGGGCGTAGGATAGTTCGAAAAGCATTTGGCACCTTGTAGCTGGTCGAACAAGTCATCAATCCGTGGAAGAGGATACTTATTCTTGATAGTGACTTTATTTAGTTGCCTGTAGTCAACACACATCCGCAATGAGCCATCTTTCTTTCGAACAAAGAGCACCGGAGCACCCCATGGGGATGTACTTGGCCTAATAAAGCCTTTATTGAGCAAGTCCTTCAGTTGTTCCTTCAATTGCCTTAGCTCTGCAGGAGCCATTCTATAGGGAGGAATAGATATAGGCTGTGTATCAGGAAGCAAATCTATAGCAAAATCGATTTCCCTTTCGGGGGGAATTCCTGGAAGCTCGTCAGGGAATACCGTCAGGAATTAATTCACAATAGGAACCAACTGAAGAGTCGCTGGCTCCTTATCTATATTCCTGACATGAACCAGATGGTATATACAGCCTTTAGCAATAAACTTCCAAGCCCTAAGGTATGAAATAAACTTACCCTTGGGCGTAGCTGCATTACCTTTCCATTCAAGGACAGGCTCACCAGGAAAATAAAATCGGACCAACTTTGCACGACAATCAATATTAGCATAACAAGCTGCCAACCAATCCATACCCATAATGACATCGAAGTCTAGCATAACTAATTCAACTAAATCAACAGAGGTTGGACGGTCATTAATTAACACTGTACAACCTCGATAGACATGATTAGCTACAATAGAGTCGCCAACTGGCATAGACACCTCAACTGACTGTGGCAACAACTCAGATCTCATGTCAAGCTTACCAGAAATAAATGGAGTAATATATGAAAATGTAGAGCCAGGATCTATCAATGCATAAATGGCATGAGAATGTATTGTCAATATACCTGTGACAACATCTGGGGATGCCTCTGAATCCTGTCGGCCTGTGAGTGCATAAAAGCGGTTCTGGCCACCACTAGAACCTGAGGTGTCTCCTCCACCTCTCCCCTTACCACGGCCCTGAGTAGATTGTGGACCTGGTTGGGGAGCACGGACTGAGGGCGAAGAGGCTGCTGTGGATCCTGAAGGCTGAGATGGTGCACCTCTCCCTAACCCCGGGCACCGACTAATAAAATGTCCTGTCTGCCCACAATGATAACATGCACTCGAACCCTGTCTATACTGCCCGGTGTGCAGCTTACTGCACTGAGTACATGGAGGAGTAGGTTGTCTCATTGTGCGGAACACTCCTGTCGACGGCCCTCAGGCTGGCCTGAGTTCTGCCCCCGTCCTGACTGAATATTTTGATCAAACCGCTGGCCTGCATCTGTGGTAGGAAACTACCTGCTGACCGAGGTGGATATCGATGGAGTGGGGGCCTAAAATCACCCCGTGGCTCCCTATAAGACCTGTAGTACGAGCCCTCTTACTCTGCTCCCTATCCCTACGAGTATCACGAATCCGACGGGAAAGGTCCTCTGTAGTCTGAGCGAAAGCCTGTATGCGGGAAATATCTACATCATCCGATAGGGATGCTGCCCTACAATCTCTAATCAGATTATCCCCCAAACCATCCACATAATGATGAACTCTAGCCCTCATGGTACGTACGATATCTGGTGCAAACCTCGCCAAAGAATTTAACTTATGGCTATAATTCCTCACACTCATATCCACCTGCTTCAGGTTAAGAAACTGGTCACGATGGGTCTCCCAAACCTCCCGTTGCAAATAATGGGCTAGAAAAGCCTCAGAGAAGTCCTCCCACTCTGCTGGCGGAGCATTAGGTCCTCTAGATCTCTCCCATGCCTCATACCATAGGACAGCTACATCACGTAGTCGAAAAGAAGCCAACTCCACAGCCTCGGTGACGGAGGCATGCATCACCCTCAATACTTTATAGATTTGGTCTATAAAGTCCTGAGGATCCTCAGTGGAACTAGATCCTGTAAATAATGGAGGGGCCAAGTGAAGAAACTCTCGTACCGTCGAGCTTCCTGTTCGATCTCTTCGGGAATCTGCTCCCGACTCTAGCTGTCGCTCATGAATAGAAACCATCCTAGTCAGCAACTGAACTGTCTCCCTCATCCCCTGCTCCCCAGTCTCTGATGGGGGAACAACAGGTGCCGGAGGTCCTGTGTCTCTAGCTGCCATAGGGACTAATGGAACTGGTGAGCCTGGGGGTACTGCATCTCCCGGGGCTCCAACACGTGCTGGGGAAGCTGAAACTAGGGGTACTGGAGACTCACTGTGTGCCTCTAAGGGAAATCTATCCCTCTGACCTGGTGGGGAACGACTGGTACCTTCCCCCGGATCCATACCTATCTCTCGTTGTGCCATCTCCTAAGCGTAGGTAGCCTATTAGATAAGAAACACAAATCACGATTTAGATTTCATATGTTCTTATAACTTCGCTCTATAGCACGATCTATTAATTGAAAGAAACGGAACCATTCCTAAATGCCTCATAGCCTCCTGATTATAAGTGTGGTGCACAACACACCCATAAGCAAGACTCTACTAGACACTGCTTGTGGACTCCCTAGGATACGACCTGCTCTGATACCAAGCTTGTCACGCCCCAAACTAGGGGAGGCACGACCGGCACTCGATACTGTATTCGATCGAGTTAGCCACTAAACATACTAGCTAACTAAACTGGGGGCCCAATAGATCGGGTAGCACAACATCTGAAATACTAAGCCTGAACCATTAGGTCATGACCTGAATAATAATAAGCCATCTAAACAGACATACATGCCTACACACATATATATACATGCCAAGCCTATGGGCTGGAAACTGAAAGCTACAAAAAGAAACCCAGAATACTGTGTCCACAATAGCCTCTAATAGTGTCATAAGCACTGTCGAGACAAGGTCCCAACTATACCCGAACTGTATAACAAAATTAACCATTCTATGAAAGCTCCAGGAAGAGGTGGAGCTTACCAACTCACAGCTGAACCCCGAAATCCTAGCGGAGGGGTCGATCAGAGTCCCTACCTGGACCTGCACGCACGAAACAAAAATACAGTGTCCCCAGGAAACGGGACATCAGTACGAATAAAAATGTACTGGTATGTAAGGCAGGCAGTAGAGTCATACATAGCTGATGTAAAAAAAAAAGGTAATAGAGATACCACCTGACACTGAAACTCTGATAGCCTCCATGGCCGACATCCGACTTCATAGTAATCAAATATGCATGGTATGTTCGTGTAATCGTATGTCGTGAATACATATATATTGATGCAAATGCATGACATACCCAACCAAATGCTAGCAATGGAAATCTCTTCCGGTAGCTAACCGGTATCATATTGCTAACCTGTGGCCATCTGTACAATATATATAGTTTTTCGGGCAAATAGGCCCCTTATCTCCGATTATAGCTCGAAGTCCATGCATAATATCCCATGTATGATATGAACTTTGAATGCACATAATAGGCCATAACAAGAACTTAGCCAATCTTGGCTCATAGGTACTCTTATCCTCATGATCTCATAATCACATTCGTATCGCATACAATTGTCTCGTGGAACCTTATATGTTTTCTTTTCTTTTGAATAAGCTTGAAAACTTAACTCGACTTTTAGAAAGATAACTTAACTCTGAAGATAAAGAAAGTATTTCAAAAATCAAGTGTTTTAGTAGTTTAAACATAAAAATTATATTAGAGATTTTTGGAAATCGACGTGTCACTTTAGAGATTTTAAAATACACTTTAACAAGGAAGAAGTATTGATCGCAAATACTAAATGCCTTATTTTTTTTTTAGTCACACAACCCAAAGATGAATAAGAATTCATATATATAGACATATAGTAAAGAAAGCCGACAAAATGACATATATAGATGTCGAATACCCTATTTAACCGAATGAGTGGAATATCAACCTAATAGCATCATGAAAATACTTCAGCTACAATCCCAATGCCTTTCACAGAAGGTCTTTCTATCAATAAAATAGTAAAATATCACATTTGACGTCTTAGGAATTTCCCAGAATTCGTGCTAAAAGGAAAGACGGAGCTTAGCCTTAACATACCTTTCCAACGAATATCTGAATGCCTGTAGTTCCTTCACTAAACACTATATATATGCTGCTTATACGCACCTATAAATAGTTCATAATTGAGTTTAAATCGGCAGATTTGCCATATAACCCTAACTTGACGAAACGTCTTTAGAACTTTGTAAAAACGATCATAAAAGAGTCCCAAGATGATTACCTTGGAAAACCAAGTATAAAGCCTGAAAACCCAGAAGGAACAACAAATTCCTATCTTCCAAGAATAGCTCCAAACTCAGCTAATAGAAGGGAGAAACGATTGCAAAGCGTAGAGATTGTGTTTCTAGGCACGGGGGCAAATTTTAACGGTAGAAATCGTTAAAAATGCACCTTAATCACTCAAGAACACCATGGAACCTTCTCTTCAGATTTATTACTATTTTAGGATGAAAATGAAATGTTTTTAGGTCTGAAAAGTTGAATTTGCCGACTTATACTACTTGTTGACCCGACCCGGTTCGCGATCCGGTTTCAGCCCGGATAGTCCGCGGTAAAACGGTCACAACTTTTAACTCCGATGTCGGTTTGATGTGAGGTATTTTTGGTTGCAAACTAGACGCGTGGACCTTCGATTCGATAGTTTGTGGGTCCCATAACTCTTTATATATTGAGAGAAATGGTCTGATACATTTGACCCAAAGTTTAGAAAATTTATTAGAGAAATTTACGATAACTTTTGCCGACCTTTATTCGCAACTTGCTTGACTCCAAAACTTAACATGTGACCAATGTGATATTATAATACCTCATAACACGATTCTTAGCATATTAGACACTCTTGGTCTTATCCCACAGGTGTAAATTAACTTAAACCTTCTGAACGCGCGGGGTGCCACCCGAGCCATTTCTTTAACCACGAACCTTTGTTTAAGGGATTCCTCTAACCTACAGCTTTAGTTTAGTTCCTTGATATTACCATACATTTTCATTCTTATTCTCCCAATGTGCTACACCCAATTATATATACCTAATATAATCATGCCACGTTACATATATTACGTAAGAGAAAAAAAAAATATGGGGTCTCACATGAATATATATATATATATATATATATATATGGAAAAAAGATTGAAGAAATTGATTAATTTAGGGTAGAAAATTGAGTCTGATTACTAATGGTGGTGATGGTCAGATCTGAAAAGAAGAAGATCGCAGCAACGGCGGCAACCGACAGTGGTGGCACTGGCGGGAGGGTGGTGGCAACAATAGAGAGAGAAATTTGAAATTTTTAACGGACTAAAAAAAATTATTATTTTTGATTCATTCACGCGCTTAAGGAGAGTGAGAAAAACTTTTTATGCCATGTTTTTGTTTTCTGTTTATTTGGCACAATTTGAGATGGGTTCCGGTGTCCAATAGAAAATAAGCTAAATTTAAGTATCAAAATGAAAAGTGCTGCCAAGTTCCAGTGTCTATGTATTTCGCCTAGATAATATTATGCACTATGATATGCCCCTACCAGAGTAATAGCATGTTTGGTGAAGCTTCTTCGAGGCCAAAAGCAATTTTTTTCAAAAAAAAATTTAATTTTTTTTTTTCAAAGTTGAATTGTTTGGTCAAGTTTTTAGAAAAAAATAAAGTATTTTTAGTAGAAGTAGAAGTAGTTTGGAGAAGCAGACAAAAGTAGATTCTCCGCAAAGTACCTTATTGAAAAACACTTTTTGAAAAAATGCACTTAGAAGCACTTTTGAAAAGTTTGATCAAACACTAATTGTTATTCATAAATGCTTTTCAAATTAATTAGTTAAACGCAAACTGCTTCTCACCAAACATACCTTTGAAAAATACTTAAAATAAACAAATTTTAAAAGCTTGGTCACATAAGCTATAATATCCTTATTAGAATTAGACAGGATAGCAGGGATACATTTTGTTAAAACTATATCAGAAGGTGATTGTAATAGGCTAGCATCTTTTGGAAACTTTAATGTTCTAAGCAGCACTGCTATGGGACGTAAGATGAAACCGTACTAGTATTTAATATAAGTTCCGTCTTTCTCATAATTAAAAAAAAAAAAAAAGGGAAAGGGTACTATCATATTTTCAAAGACTGACTTCTTAGTATATTAACTTGCAAGAGCATCTGGTTGATCATTGCCGACATAGCTCATAAAATCCCTTATACCTTCTTAAGAGCGATGTTCTCCATACCTAGAGTTTAGCATGGAGGGGGATGCATAGTATACAAGGCACTACACCTCTATAAAATACTGCACCACACAGTAAATGCAAATTAACAATAATACTGAAACTAAATCCAAATTTTTACATTCATCCTATAAACATTGAATAATGATTTCTCCTCGTTTCGCTAGAGCCAAAAGTACTGACAAAACTTTGCCAAAAGCAAGCAAGATTAGGTTGCTCTGCTTCATAGACAAAGTACTTCACTTACGAGCTCATAAAGTTTTTCAACTTCTAACGGAAAGTATAGCTTCGATTTCCAGTAGCTGGAAAAGCTTGACGCCTTCTACCTTGCTGGAACTCTGCTGTCCCTTCAATATTTGGCGGCTGACCTAAGAGTAAATCCTTCTTCTTATCACCTTCACCAGTCTTACTCCTACGATGCTCATCACCTTCTGTTTCCGGCTTTTTTTTACCTGGATCTTCTCCAAATAACACTTGCTTCCTTGCTACTTCGTAGTCAAAAGGCTGGACTTTCAACTGGCCTTCATGTGCTTGTGCTTTCTCAGCGAGCTGCGCCTTACTCTTTTGACTTATTGAATGGAAACACTTCTTGAAGCTAGAGGAAAGATCAGAGAGGGACATGTTCTCATCCCCTTCATCCATCTCCTCAGCAGAACCTGCAATTTTGTTTTCCCCATACTCAGGCGGATTGTTAGCAGCTTCTGAGTCATCTTTGACTGATTCCTCAAGATCTGAATCAGTGTCCAGTAAGATAACATCGTCTAACTTTGAAGTAGCTACTGGCATGGCAAAGGAATTTTCCTGTTCTCCAATTGATGGCTCACCTTTTAATGATTTTCCGTCATCTGAATCAGTGTCCAGGGTTATAACGTCTAACTTGGAATTAGTAGCAACAGGTTCCTCTCTAGGGTTAATTTGTAATGTTTTAGCAGGTGCAGTTGCAGCTTGCTGCAACTGTTCAGTCCTGCCTGAAAATGCATGGAACGGAAGGCTCATCGAAGACTTGATCTGCTGCACTTGGATCTCTTCCTGCTCCTGCTTGTTTAAACAATTCGGGGAAGCATCAACATAACTGAACTGAGCTATAGAGGAAAGAAGTACATGAAGTGTGTCCAACTAATTACAGCAATTTGGACTTCCGAGGCTTAGTTATGACAATGTAACAGTGTAGGCTACTTAATAAGAAACAGATAAATCATAATTCAAGGTTGCAGAGGATACTTTTTTATCAGGGTGCAGCTTCCTCTTTGCTGCACTCCCTAGTAACATCCCAAGACCACGGCTGGGTTTCTTAATTGCCTGAATAGTTACTTCCACCTAAAATAAGAAGCATCTATGTAAGTCACCATGAGAAGAAAGAATCTAGAGCTCTAGAAGGATGGAAACCGACTCAGACAAGTGTTCGTCAACCTGTCCTGAAGAAGTAGCTCTTAAACCACCATGTTCACTACGATGTTCAGAGGTGTCACCAGGTCCATTAAAACCAACTTTGGTGACAGCACTTTCAGGTGAACTACTAACAATTGAAGTTTCTGTCCCTGTTGCTGCTTTCAGTGGCTCAGAAGTTTCAACTAACATTTCAGCACCCTCAGTAGTCACAATGTCTTCTTCAGCTGGCTGCACAATATATTGACCATACTTAGGACGAATAATAATTGGTTGTGTTTTGAACATACAAGGACAGTTCTAAAATTAAGATGGTTTACTAAATAATAGACACTACCTAGAATATCATATAATCTAACATGCAGAGAAACAAAGCAAATCACCCACGAGTCACTGGCACAGAATCCACCCTTTTACATGCAAAGTAAGGATTAAGAAAACGAATTTGGCATTATTGCTTTGATAAATCCAGAAATTCACACGAAGCAAGGTTGTGTCATCTGCTTTAGAGAAACTGGTTTCCTTCTTTTTCATTCTTGGCGACTAACCAAAAAGAGACGGAAAAGAATTTGGCCACCGAGACGAATTAGACAAACAAAATGTGTCAACTCATTACTTACTAATTCTAAGCGCCTTTCTTTCAGAAGTTCCACAGCTGCTTCATATGCAGCTGAATTTTGAACAGACTGCCTAATGATGCTGACAACAGCACCAAGATTATGCTCAACATATGGGTGCTTTGATTTCATCGATCGCTTTAATTTGCTTGTGGTAAGAGGCATCTGCTTAGCTTTTGCAACAAAGTACTATGTTTAGAACATCTGCAGCCTATAAGCACCAGTACATAGGAAGAGAACTTTTTAAACATACCAATTTCAAGAAGTTCTTTGTTCGGCAAAACATAGCCAGTACTCTCATCTTCTGCTCGGGCAATAACATCTCTCCACTCATACAGCCCCTGAAATTTCCAGATGTTGGGTCAAAAGAAATGCCAAGAACTGACTAGTACCACCAGTCCACAATCAAAAAACAATACGACCAGTGGGTAGGCAAAAACTCACAGCAACAATTGCAAGCTGCTGAGCATTGAATCCAGCTTCCTGTAATCTGCAGTTGCATTTGAAAGAGTTTGCCGTAAATGTCAAAACAAACAAAAAAAAAACAATGAAAGAGATGCAGAATGAGAGATTACCAAATCAATAGTTAAAAATATCTCTTCAGTCCATGGAAAATGGGAGAATGTTAATGTAGAACATAACTTCAAAGTCCGTGAAATATTGAAAAGAACTGGTGAAAACCATACCCATATATGTGTTGATATGAGCTATCAGTCAAAAGTTCTTTTTCATACAGCTGCATGCATATATCATAACTGCGCTTGTACACCTGCATGCAATAGCAGATCTTAGACAAACAGAAGAAAAACAAAATAGATTACCTGGTCATTAAACTCTCTGAGACATGTGATAAAATTATACTAACTTGTAAGACACATTTAAGATATATAACTTCCATCAATTTGATCGGAAGTCGGAACAACATGAAACAGTAGCTCGTGCGGGTTTCTGCAAGTCTAGCCAACATGTTTCCCATATAATTATTACTCTCCATTTTAAATAATGAAGGTGCTCCGAGAGTCAAACCTTCATTTCTTGGTCTCAATTTGAGCATCAGTTTTTTAATCTTTTTAAAATAAAATGTACATAATTAGCAACTAGTTGAAAAGTACTTATCACTTATAGTATTTATGATTACAATTATTTTCAAAATATGTGAGAAGTTAGAGTCAAAGAAAATCTTGTTTGACTCTTCACATAGTAATAGTGTCGTATAAAGTGGAAAACAGGGAGTATTAAAAAGAAAAAGAAAAAAGGTTAAGCCTAGCATGACATATTAAATGATTTCTAAACACTAGAAGATGCTTATTTTACAAGGAAAGAAGGAAAATCCGATGCCTGGAGCAACACAGATACTCACCTCTAATAGAGAAACATCAGGAGATTCATTGTCAGCAGACGAAGAGAGCAATTCCATTCTCATAATGTCATAAATGTACAAGAGATAGTGTGTATCTTCTCTAGCATATCTACAGTATATGCGCGAAATTGAGTAATAAGGACAAGAATCCATAATTAACCAAAAAACTTGTACGCTTATGGGTAATAAACAAAGAACAATAAGCATAGACCGAAAATCACTACAAAATATAGGAAATGTTCCATTTAGTAACACCAACACATAATCATACAGTCCTGATTGATTGAGTAGAAAATGATAGTCACCAAAAAGTAGTTTAAAAACACCAGATTAACACAGACCCAGAATGATTGAACTCTTCTCCATGCATCATCCAATATGGCATTATTTTAAATTACAGCCAAAATGCCATTGAGTCGTCCACCAAGGCAACCACCAAGTAAACATGAGACTCAATCAGCAATAATCAGTTGCTGTCCTTGAATTTTTACAATGAAATAAATAAATGGATCAGTAGGCTATTGGCATGAGCATATTTCACAACTACTTCCACATCTGATGTTCTTAAAAGCTTGAGTGATGCTTGCATTCATGTCAATAACATTTTCAGCTCTCTATTACAGATGACAATTGAATCTCTCATTTCTAGCTATGTTCAAGTTCTGTTTGGAAAGTCTTTTATCAAATGTTTAGATTGAAAGCTATTTCAATAAAGGATCATTTGGATGAAAACCTTGAGCAACTAAGAAAGAGAAAAGTCATATGAAGGAATGAAAGGAAAAACACTGAAGAATGATTTAAACAGTCGATAATATCTCATTAAAAGGATCTATAGCACTATATCAGTGACAATACAACAATACCCCACCCCTCATCCTCCTCCAAAATGAAGACAACTATTGATCTAGGCACTCTAGGAAAGCCTAGCACTTCACCAAACAGAATATCTTCAAAGAACCTCAAGAATCTCGCATAATTAACAAGAAGCTTCTTCATAGTCCAAAGTAATGTAGTGTACAAAAAATCCAACTGCAGTCATTAAAGCTTCTTTTTTTGATGAAGGCAGTAGCAAACAGTAAGAATTTGAAAATGAGTCTCACTGAGCGGCTTAGATGGAACAGGTGACACTAATCTATTAGGCTCACACCACTAACTGTTTTTTGTCTTTCTCTTGTATCTACTACAAGAAAAAGACCAAAGAAAGCCTCTAAGCAATTCAAAATGGAAAAAGTATGAGAGTCTTATGCAAGGGAAGAAAAGAGAGATAATCCACCGAAAATCCAAAATATGGTATTAGAGGAAGAAGCAATCATGCACAGAGACGGAGCAATCAAATGAATCAGCAATCTGGAAGATCATCTGAATCACCATCATTAAGTCCCTAAGAATATGCAAATCCTTAAAGGATTGGCACGTAACTAGAAAACATATCTATGGAAGTTTATTCTCCTTATTTCCCCATCAAAGTGACATGAAGCTACATAGTCGCATTTATATCTAGAATTATCTAAAGTCGCCTCGATCATAAGTAAGCCCGATATTAAAATGTCCAACCGTCATTTTGTGGTACATTATAAATCTACAATAAGTTTCTTTCTAATAAGTAAGAGGGTGTTTGGATTGGCTTATTTTAAGTGCTTATTGGCTTTTAAGCACTTTTTCTAGTTTTTGTGGTGTTTGGCAATGATAAAAAGTGCTTAAAAGCACTTACTTTTAGGCATAAAAAGTACAAAAATAAGTCAAAAGCCAAAAGTTGGGTATTACCAACTTATGGCTTTTGGCTTTTCGCTTATAAGCCACTTTTAAAAAGCCAATCCAAACACCCTCTAAAACTACACTAGATATAAATGCGTACCTTTTCTTGAGAATTGTACCTATAAGTACAGTAGATTTTAAGCAAAGGTGGTTCACACCGGTAACAAGTATCTCACATAGTAATATTAATGCAAAGTTATCTACATTAAAAATAAGAAGAAAGAGCATGATCATGTTTACCCTACACGTACTGGGAAGAAAAGGTCCATCAGATGCCCAAAAGGTTTAACACCTCAAACTAACAAAATATGCAACATTCATAACTATTCCCTTAGCTTCAATTTATGTGACACTTTTCTTATTAGACCGTTCCAAAAAGAAAGACAATTTTCTATAGTTGGAAACAATTTATCTTTAAGCTTTCTACTTTACCCTTAATGAGAAGGTTTTATAATCACACAAATGTTATGACCCCACAAAGCTTTTACCCTTTAAACTTTTAACACCACAAGTTTCAAAAGTATTCTTTTTTAATCTTAAACTCCACGTTGAGTCAAACTACGTCATGTAAATTGAAACGGAGGGTGTGTGTGTGTGTATTTTATATATATATAAGATAAACATTCACAACTATAATATGAAGCGGTCTTAAGGAAACTAGAGAATGAGACATGTCATACCTCATCATCTCTACAGGAAGTGGGCGTAATCTCCAATCTGCATTCTGATACCTGCAAAAAATATATGAGGAAAACAATAGCATTATTCCTTTTGGCATTCCATCATCCATTATTTGATATCTTAGAAAAAAATCGATTTATTTGTAGGCATTCCATCATCCATTATTTGATATCTTAGAAAAAAAATCCATTTATTTGTTACAGAGGGCAGGGATGATGAGATTTCTTTTCGTTTTTCATCTGATAATTGGAGGATGATATCCAGGATATGATTAGAAAAGTAGTAACTACAGGAAGACCATACTCTTTGTTTGCCGTAACTCCACAAAAATGTTGTAGTAAATACTCCAGGCTGTTTCTTTCCAGTTTCAAAACCCTTGAGGCCTAAGGATTTAGAAAAAATCAATATTACTATTCCCAAAAATGAACAAATAAGGATTCATGACAACCCAATCTCATTGTTAAAAATGAAGCAGGACAAGAGCTAAAGCAGACCTGAGAACATGTTTATGCTAGCTACAAGTGCTAAGCAAACAAAGGAGAAAAAATGACAAGGAGGTATGACTTAGGAGGGACGTAAACCCTAAAATCTTCAAAAATACACTGATTAGCAGAACATTTTCCTATATGTATCGAGTGACAAATCATGGTAATACACCTTTCATTTTGCTGAAAATCGTCAAAGCTTTAGTTTTTTCGTATCTTGCTTTCTTACGCCTTGTGAGTAGAAACTGCTTCTTTAGTCTTTCTGCATACAAGCTATCGTTCTGTATTTCCAAAGCCAGATATTAACACTTTATTAATCAATAAAGCCAATCCCAGTAAATATAATCTACGGAAAAGGGCCAAATCTGTCCCTTTACTATTGGAAATTAATTATCAGTAACCTCGTTATACTTTCCTTCACTATCTACCCCTACCGTTACCCATTTTAATATTTTTGCCACTACAACTAACGGACCCTTTTAGTAAGACACATGGCACGATCTGAAACAACCTAACCATCTACCCATTTACCTGACCCGATAGCCCCAATTCAGCAACACCAAGAGAGGTCCAACTGCGTCAATCGCCTCCCTCTTTTCTGATTCCGCTGGCGCCTCCAACTGCCCCCAAATTCCACTTTAACAAATTTCAGCACAAGCAAAGAAAGGCAATGTATTGTATAGAGGAAAGAATTTGAGATTGAAGTTAGACCTCCTAACTGCCCACATGAGCATTTTTTTTGTTTCTTTTTTTAATAGCAAATGTAAAAGCATAACCAATACAAGCAGCCTACGAGACTTCATTAGACTCGAGATAGTGAGGTAAAACAAAATTTTCCACCACCACATCACCACCCTCCTCCCTGAATAATTCCTTTATAGTTGTATGGTTTCCCATGATTGTTTGTTTTTTTCTTTTTCTATCCCCCCCCCCCCC